>CACRXK020008479.1:0-17828 GCA_902702795.2 Paramuricea clavata
GCTTATAGTCCGTCAGTAAAGATATGTATCGCAGATGTTTTACTCTAGATATGTCACACTTACTGTCAATTTATAGCAAAGTAATATAACATCCGGTTACTTTCGCATGCGGGTAGCTGCTGAGTCATTTGCTAATTTGGGCACTCCGACGGTAAACAACGTTTGCTTTATAATCACTTATAGTCAATGTGACATTTCACATCTTTCCAGAGCAGAATTTTCATATAAGATATAATTGTCGACGCATGGGTAGGATGGAGCACTCAATCGATCTCCTTTCAAACGATTACTGAATAATCTCTCTTGCCAGCTCCACCTGGACCAACTAATCACAGAACCCACAAGAATGACAGAAACATCACAAACCACGATTGACTTGATTTTCGTTAACAATACTCAGAGAATTGTCAGAAGTGGTGTGATTCCTTGTGCGTTGAGTGACCACTCTCTCGTGTTTTGCGTCTTTAAAGCTGGTGTTACTAAAGCTCCGCCGCGTATAATTGAATACCACTCTTACAAACGCTACAATAAAGAGTCTTTTCTGCAAGATCTTGGAAATAACAAGTGGTCTGCTGCAGTAGATGATAACGATATTAATGCTACCGTTGACAACTGGTGCAAATGTTTTACTGACATAGCTGATCTGCACGCCCCGATCAAGGGAGTGAACATCCCGTGGATGACAGCAGAGCTAAGTCAGGCAATGCAGCAACGAGACCATCATTTAAAGAAGGCACAAAAAACCCAGTCAAAAACACACTGGTCTGCATACCGCAAGTACCGCTGCTTCGTAAACAAAAAAGTGCGTGAATGTAAATCCCAATACTACGAAAACCTGATAAATTAAAGAGAATAAAAACAATCCTTCTGGCCTATGGAAAACTTTGAATGAGTTGACATCCCGCAACATAAAATCCTCAGCTCCAAGTTCAATTATAACGGACGGTGTAGAACACAAGAACACAAAATCCATGTCATCTCTATTCAATAAATTTTTTACCAGTATTGGAATAACTTTGGCAAATGCGATCAAACAAAAATGTACGCAATCCCAGTCTCCCGGAAATCCACCACCAGGAGTTAATTCAACCTTCAAATTCCAAGAGATTCAAATTACGTCTGTTCTCAAGAATTTATCAAAACTAAAAACGAACAAATCCACCGGTCTTGATCGTATCACCGCTCGACTATTAAAAGATGCTGCCGTAGTCATCGCCCCATCGCTAACCCAAATATTTAACCTATCGCTAAGCTCCTCTACTTTCCCCAAAATCTGGAAAAACGGTAGAGTCACACCTATCTTTAAATCTGGGGAGCGCTCGAACATGTCAAATTACAGACCTATTACAGTATTGCCAACCCTAAGTAAGATTTTGGAACGTTTTGTTCACACACAAATCTACAACTACCTAACCGAAAACAAAATCATAACTTCTAATCAATTTGGTTTTAGACCTAAACTATCAACCAGCACTGCTTTGGCTTTCTTTACCGACAACATTCTTGAAAACGCTGATAACGGTCTGATTACTGCCTCTGTTTTCTTGGACTTTAGTAAAGCATTTGACACCGTTGACCATGCTATTCTGTTGTATAAATTAAAATCCGTTGGCTTGGATGACATTAATTCCCTAAATTGGTTGGAGTCCTACCCTTCCTCTCGTCAATAAGTAACATCCATCGACAATACGCTGTCCTGCTCTCTACCCGTGTCAGTCGGCGTTCCACAAGGAAGCATTTTAGGGCCACTTCTCTTCATTATTTATATCAACGATATGCCCAACATTGTTAAACACTGCAAGATATTACTCTACGCTGACGACACTCTTCTATACTACTCATCCAAGTCAGATAGTGACATTGAGCAATACGTAAACGAGGACCTTAACTTGATCTCCCAGTGGCTTGATCAAAACTTACTTACATTGAACTGCAAAAAATCAAAGTTCGTTCTGTTTGGCATGAGTTTCCTGTATGGTTTGTGTTTTGCGTTGTTCAGGTCGAAAGTAACATCTAAAAAATTTAGGCTACAACGTTCAAATTTACTTCGGCGGTGATTTTCAGGCCAAATTGCTCGAAAATTTTGGGTATTTCCTTTCTAGTTTTTTCTAGTAAACGGGCGGATTTGCTTTTTATAAAGCCAAACCGTCATTTCTATAAAGGCCGATGTTTTCCTTGCCAAACCTCTTACCTAAGTGATTTAAAATGAAAAGGCCCACCAGCTCACAAATTTCAGCGCCGTCGAAACTACCCATAGTGACGTCAAATAAACTCTCTCATCGGACGAACAATCATTTAAGGAATCTACGCCTATTTACCAGAATGCCCTTAGACACAGTAACTTTGATTACGAATTTACGTACACTCAGGATGCACCTCAACGACCACGTAGGAATAGGCAACGCAACATAATTTCGTTCAACCCACCATTTAGTAAGAGTGTTAACACGAACATAGGACGGGAATTCTTAAGTTTAATTGACAAACACTTTACACTAAAGCACAAACTACACGAGATTTTCAACAGAAACACTTTAAAAATAAGCTATAGTTGCATGAACAACGTTAAGTCTATAATCACTAAACACAACGCACATATAATTAGGAACAGCCAATCACAGAATACGGAAACTGACAACTGTAACTGCAACAACAAAAACACTTGCCCACTACCGAAACAATGTATGACCAACAACGTTATTTACAAAGCCACAGTCACAACCAACAATACGAACGACACTAAACACTACATTGGTATGACAGCGACTACATTTAAGGAACGTTACGCTAACCACACTTCATCTTTTCGTCATAAAAAAGACTCAAACAAAACGGAACTTTCGAAACATATTTGGAAATTAAAGAAAACAATCAAGATTATACCATCAAATGGTCAATTTTAAAACACGCTATTTCGTACACAGGGGGATGAACACGTTGCAATTTATGTTTGGAAGAAAAATTTTGCATTTTGAAAGACATAAACAAAGATAATTTACTCAATAAAAGAAGCGAAATTTTCGGCAAGTGTCGTCACAAAAACAGGTTTCGAGTAAACAAGGTCGTTAACAAAATTTTATGACCCAAGCATTGTTTCACCTAAGCACTGTTTCAATTGTTTCGCCTAAGCATTGTTTCGCCTACACGCATTCCACGCATTCTTTCGATAGCATAAAAGCAACCTACATTTTCGAAATTATCCACCACCTGATGATTCCTATACGGATGAAACAGACTGTTGTGGTTTTTTGAGGTAAAAAGAAAAACTATATTAAGCTCTATCTATATTGTATTGAGCACTGTTTGTGTTTCGTAAACCAAAAACCTAAGCTATATATTATATATATATATATATATATATATATATATATATATATATATATATATATATATATATGAATGGGTGTGAGGTACCATGTCTGGATAGTGTATGAACTTGGCTTATAAGATTTCTTCAGACATAAAAATACACAAAGTATATTTTCGAAACGTTTCGCCTATTACGACTTCTTCAGTGGAATGTTTTTACAATAATATTTCCTCCTATTTATATGAAACTAATTAAAAAATTAATACTAAATTTACAATAAGTATGCTAATGTATATAAAAACATGCAAAACATGCAATTGATTTATTGTTCCGTAGTTTAAAATACTATACAATGTTAATAGATTAAAATAATTCAAACACTAATTATTCTACCAGTACAACCGTTCATCAAGTCTCCAGAATGTTTTTGTATTTCAAATGCTTCGACGTATTTCCTCTCCCCGTCGTTCACGATATTAGCATGTAAAATCTTCCACTTTATTGTAGGTAACTTTGATTTCTTGTGGGATTCCAAATGTTTATAAACCGTCTGCTTTTCCATTGTCAAGTGTTCTCTGATCCGTGATCCAATTGTTCGCCCCGTTTTCCCAATGTAAACAATTCCACATATTGAACATTCGATTTTGTAAGAAGAAGAATGTAGTTTACTCAGCGTTTTCCTCCAAATTTTCTTCGGACAAAACAGAGCAATCAGTTTTTGTAAACACAAGAAGAAACATTGACATATAAGCATGGCACAAAGAATCTGGGATTACACTGTTACAGTACGAAGGAATGCAGCCACCCCTCGCTTATATTTTCAAAACATTGATTTAACATGAATTTTTGTAATTGGCCAACACTGAGTGAAGTCTTCCATTATGCGTCAGTGTTGCCATGGCAACACAATTGGGAAATTCCAGCTATAGACTATATTTTGATCTAGGCAAGAAAAAATAAATCCATCACCTCAGCAAGAAAGAGCATGTTAAAATTAGTAGAATTGCATAATTTGCACCACTTTCGTCCCAAATGTGGTGCATTTTCCCGTGCGTAATACAAATTAATACAAAATTTGCAAAATTCGCAGAGCTATATATTCTCTACATTTTACAACTTTTCGCAACCAAACTTTGCAATTTTACTAATTTTAGCATGCTCTTTTGGCTATGATAATGGATTTTGTTCTTCTTGCCTATATCAAAATTTAGTCTACAGCTGGCATTGCCCTAATTTTCCAACTATATTCTGTAGGTATGATATTTTCCATTGTGTTAGCTTTGATTTATTGTAAAGTTTAACCGGGAACGTTTCGAAAAATGTTTTGAAATCTTCATTCAACTAATCTGTAGCCCGCGTAGCAGTCGCTTTATTTTGAGGATTTTTTAATAAATGGCTGGTTAGAAAACATGGGCGAAGAGAAAGAAGACGAGAAAAACGGGCAAAGGAAAAATAAAGCGCCTGCAATCGTCCTTAACAAAAATTAATTCCGGCCACTTACTTGAAATTTCCGGCCACACTAAAACATCCAACCAATCAGACACGAACCGCAAGTATGAAGTTAAGTGGCGGCGTAATTATGCAATGACAACAAGCAGATATGGCGCACAATTTTGACCAAAGCATCATTTTTATTAAGGACGTTTGCAGGCGCTTTATTTTTTCTTCGCCCTGTTTCTTTCGCCCGTTTTTTCTCGCCTTCTTTTTGTTTACCCATTTTTCTAACTCGCCATTTATTCAAAAATCCTCAAAACCTTCAAAAAATAAAGCAAGTGCTACGCAGGCTAACTAATCTGCGATTGCCAATGAATTGCTTGTACATAATAATAAAACTAATTAATGTTTGTGATGTTACTCTGAGTGTGCATCCACACCGGGCAAGCTGAAAAGTTTGCCTGACCACGGTGGAAATCGAACCCGCGACCTTTGGGATACTAGTCCAATGCTCTGCCAATTAAGCTATGAGATGAAGTCGGTTCAAGTTGGTGATATTTCGGAACTGATTCTAGTTCTTTCGATATCAATTATGCATTCTAAGATATGATACTTTTTGTGTGTGTTGGTGTTGTGTACTATAGTACTTAGAGAATATCCAAAATATCTGAAGTATCAGATTAAGGTTACTCCACATGATGAAAGTCCATTTCAGGAAAATGCTCGCCGCGCACTAAATTTTCAAGTTTCCCCCCTCAAATTTGGCACTCACAACGATAAATCATTGCTGCTGCTACTACTTTAACAAAACTTATACATTTTTAAAAACTATGGTTGCTACGAGCTGCTTTTGAAAATATGACGCACTTCACCCGACGAGCTTTAGAACCGTGCGATTATACTCAGAAGCTTCCGAAATATCACATTTCCCATGTTAAATGATCAAAGAACAAAACCGTAGAGCAAAAAACAAAAACTTGACATGTAGGCTATTATATTTGCCGAGATATAAAGCAGATAAGTTGACTCATCAAAAATTTGCAATGACGATAGAACAGAAGCCTATAATTCGAAAACTAAGGCATTAAAAGAAAAACGCGAATAAAGTTTTGTTCCTCTGATATTGTTCTACATTGTGGCAAAGTTTGGTAGCAATTGAATTAAACGTGCCCGTTCCATAACTCTTTTTGTGAGGACAATCGGGCTGAGAATTCCTTCTCTGTAAAAGACAAAAAGTGATTTCGCGGAGTTTTTCCGTTCTCTGTTATGTTTTTCCGCCCCCTGTCATCACTTCAAACTGTAAGCCAATCCAGTTCGACTTTTTAAAGTGTGTTTTGGCTGGGTTTCATTTCAGAGTTCGGAATCAATGATAAGGTGATAAGCAGCGCACTTATAGTTATATATAGTTTTTATCATGCAGTTTAACACTTGCGAGAAACCGCGGACATTCAAGCCACGTGCGAAACTCAGCAAAACTTGCTAATATTTGGAATATGCCGGTGAAACGCAAAGGCAAACAACGCAAAGCTACGCAGCCCTTTGATTTTCTAGGCATAAGGCTCACGCGTTAATGTTTGGCCTGAAGACTGATCACTTTTTAAACCGGCGTTTTACTTAGGAAGCAAATTTCACTGTGTTGTGTACGATCCTGTTATTACAATGATATAGCTATATCTAAAACATACAAGCCGCCCAATCAGTTGAATACCGTCTGTGGTCACACTTATCCACAAAGTGTCAATCACATTTAAAACTTTCCCGGCAAAAAAATTAGACTATAACATTTTCGGTTATATCTCGGTTGCATTTTAATATTTTAAAAAAATATTTGCAGAAATGGAAAGATCTCTAGCCCCTCGATATAAATCGACAAAAATGTAAAAAAAGGACAAAATCAATGTTTTCATCATATGGAGTAACCTTAATAATTCATAGCGTGGATTCGCGGGTTCGATTCCCACCGTGGTAAGGCAAACTTTTCAGCTTGCCCGGTGTGGATGCACACTCAGAGTAACATCACAAACATCATGCATATTCACCTGAGTACATAACACCAACACACACAAAAAGTAAAACAAAGTTTTAAAAACAAGTTTCCTTTTTTATTAAGACATGATAATTTAGCAAACTTACAGCTTCACTGAAAAGAAAAGCAGTGCATGGTTTAGGCAAAAAATTAAACCTAAAGCAGCAAGTGTCATATTAAACATTAATCTTTCAAAGCAAACTTGCCGTATGTTTCAAGATTTCGATAGCAATCAATTCTTCTAATTTCCTCAAACAAAAACTGCTTCAAATTTCTTGTATAAAAAAAAGTATAGTTAGTGATTTGGGGCTTCTGGCGAATGTTGAACTTCTCAGACGATCATATTTCAGAGTAACTCACCGAATACATGCAACCTTTCGATTTGAACCCATATGTTGACCGAGCATTGTAAATCTCAAAGCTTTTAGTAAATCTCCTGAGCGAACTAAAGGCAATACTATGCCTGGATTAAGTTGCGCGTACCATCGGAAAGCTTCTTTGAGGGGATAGTAAAAGTAGATTTTATTTACCACCTTTGGCAGAGAATTTCAGTGGTATTACAGATCAAAAAGTATTAAAATTTAAAAGTTTGCACCAAATTTGGAGTATATAAACTTATATTAACTATAATTCTGTTTACGACTATTTAACTAACTAAGAAGAATTATTGTCTACATATTTAAGTAAGACTATTTTGTTTACTATGTTTGTTAAAATAGCTCAACCAAGCTGCTCTCGGTATGAATGATTGTTTATGTCTGTCCATATGTAAACTTGGCGCTAAAAGTTAGATGTAACCTGTCCTTAAGTTATATATTCATGTCCGTTAGTTTCACCAATAAATCTTTTACATGGTTGATTTTTGGATTGAATTCTGTCTTGAAGATTTGGATTGAATTCTGTCTTGGATTGAATTCTGATTGTTGAATTCTGTCTTGTTCCTTCTTGATCTAGCGACTCAATTGAATTCCTCTGTAAACCAATAACGTCTTGACATCGATTTTGTACTCTTCTGATATTTTTTTAGGTAGTGCGGTAAACCAGCCCAAATTGGTGCCGCGTATTCCAGAATGGGCCTTATCTTTGTGCAGTAGGTTGTGAGTTCTATATTTGTCATTTACTTGCCCTCATAACGATATCTTGGACATGTTATTTCCATTTAAGATTATTCTGCATGCATGGTACTGTAACTCCAAGGAGCTTGAATTTTGTAACTCTTTCGATCGTTTCATTGTACTAATGTTTGGAGGAGGCAACAACTCCATTTTGTTTTGAATGGCCCACTCCTTCAGGGAATTTACTGCTTCCTGCACTTTGCTGTTTTGATAGAGACAGGTTCGTATTGGCTACAATCGTCAGCATACTTGCACGTGACTGTTGAAAGTTCATTTGGAACACAATTTCCATGTCATTGAATATAAATCTCTGTCTCTCGCAGATAGACTTTAAAGTTTCTTTATCCAACAGAATCTAAGGCCATGTTGCAGCTGGAATTTTCTCGCTTCTGCTAGTAACTTCTGCACACCGTGTGTTATGTGCTCAAAGATCTTAGCTTCTGGCATTGGGTCTTGAACTTGGCAACTTGCAGTCCTATATCAGCGGGTGTAACTTAATTTACGTATGTTTTTAAGAGCTTTAATAATAATTTCTTCTTTCACGACCCTTATAACAAACTTACAGATAATCGGCCGTGACGTGGGCCTTGCACCTCTTGAAGGGACACGATGTGCGATATCGATGTCATCCCGCGTAAGTTCGACTCCCAATTTCTGAAAGAGCTTGAGGCACAAACTCGTTGCTTCAAAAGCAGATTTGCTTGAATTTCATTTCGTTGTAGTTTACTGTGTAGCCAATCAAAATCGTTGGAAAGAACATTATTAATTAATTTGTTCTTTATTAATTTATTCATTTTGCTATGCGCCTCATCGGCTATCAGCTCATATTCGACTCGAGTTCGTAGAATAACTGTTAAATATCGCTATCGTTTGTTTAAAAATTATTTTCAAAAAGTTTTTGATAGAAAGATTTAAACACGATAATCAACTACGGTTGTTCAGGCGACTTGGACGAATTGTGAAAAACTGATAAAACTAAATGTACGTTGGAATTTATTCAATTGTGCCAGAGCTTTGATTTAACCCTGCGTTTGCGAAAGTAGAGAGCTCAAAAGCAGAAAAAAGGAAGCAATCAACCAAGAAATACGAACGAAAACCTTGCATAGAGCCTTAATTCAATTAAAGAGAGGAAGTGACATTGTCGTAACTAAACCAGACAAAGGAACAGGTGTCTTGGTGATAAACAAATCCCAATATAAGGAGTTATTGAATAAGGCGTCCACAAACAGAAGAGAAATTTCAAAGTGTCAGTCTAGAACGACCAAAGTCAAAAAGCAGACCGGCGAAACACTACCATTCATTGCTTCAGAAAGATAAAGAGAAAGCGCCTTGCGAAACATCTTGCCAAAATAAATCGCGGATTCCATATCTCCGAAAGGTTCGCCTCTTGCGCATCTTTTTGGCCTCTGGAAGACCCATAAGCAAGAATCGGCAATGAGCCCCAATTTTAGTTTAGTTGGAAATTTCCCCCAATATTTTTTAACGTTATTCAGCGTCTGGTTTCATTATCTTTGTTTAACAGGGAGACGGACTTACAATTCTTCAAGGTGGAGGGGAATATTGGTGGCTTGCTAATGACAAATATGGGTAAACATAGAAATAACTTTTTCTCATCATCGCAAGACAGATGTAATGTTTAACTACTTGTTCTGCGTGCATTTTACCAACTAATAAATTTGTATTAATATTTGTAATAACCGTACTGTACATGTGCTTTAAACGACTTGTTCGCAACGACAGCAGACACATTCCAATGCACAGTTGTACAAATAGTGCAGTATATGCACAGCGTAAACAGGACGCGAAAATAAAAATGTTTTGTGATTGGCTTGCTTAAATAAAAGTGCTCAGTGTTTGTGACTAGTTCTTTAGAAAATGTATTCTTTAGTTTTATTGTTTTAGTGGATCAACAATAAAAGTTCTATTGGTGGTTTCAAAAGCACCATGTTGTAATGCTTATAGAATAATTATCTCAGAGGGCAAAAGAGCGGCCAATACGAAATTTAAAATAGTATTCCTTGTACTTTTATAGGAGGACAGGTTATATCCCAGGAAATCATGTGCGTCACAAAGGTGTCTTAGGAACGAAAGTGTAAGTTTTTGGCTTTAGTATTTCTTCTTCTATAAATATGTACAGTACATATATTTGATGTGAAAATATTCTATGTGCGCGTTGCCCTTGCATATTTTGTATTTTCAGTTGGTTTCTTGGTGATATCTTGAGACATGTCGCTGAAGAGATGTTGCTAAAGGAGGTAATACCCCGCGTTTTTTCAAACGTTATATCAAACTTGATCGCACGGAATCCAGGGCCGTATCAACCGGGGGCGTTAGGGTGTGTGTGACTCCCCCCCCCCCTCCCGCGTCTCCCCCCAAATATCTGTTCATCAGTAATTTCTGAGGCCGGGGTTGTACAAAAACGTAGGTGAAGTTAGCCATAGTTAGCGTTAACTACTATAGTTGAATCCTTAACTGTAATCAGTTAACTACATGAGTTAACTACTTTGCATAAAACGTGATTAGTTAGATAGTTAACTAATGACGTAGTTAACTGCTCGACACCACACTAGAAATACATGAATTGAACGGCTCCTCGCTTTGCTATCACTAGAACTATGTTTTCCAACTCGATATATTTGAAGTGCTTCTCATGATTACACGATCACTCCATTCTTGATATTTTTAAAATTGATAAAATTATTAATTTGCCAAATACTGTATGTAGGTTATGTATGTTATTCTACATAATACCTGCTCAAATTTAATGTTAAATTCAACCACAAACGCTTCGCAAAACGTTTTAAAATGTTCATAAAGGTAAACCTTCCTTTTACCGATAAACTTTGTGAGTTTAGATCAAATTATGTTTAAATCAAATTATGCAATTCTTGCACAAAATAACCTGGCTCTCATCTTTATTCAAAGACTTCTAATAATAAAAAATAACAAGAATTATCGGTACTCGTTTTACAAAATACACTGGGTACTCTCTCTTTTTTTATTACACTCATCGCTTTTTCAAAGAAACAAAACATCAATACTTGAAACAAGATTGCTTTTGATTTTACAATTTTCTGCAATTTATTGTCCCTGATTTTTTGCTATGAAGCAATGACAAATAAACTGTTTGGCTGCTCGTCTCATTAGCGATTTGTCAGGTTTTCGAATCATGTTTTTTTCGATCGTCAAGCTAGCTACAGCAACAGGTAATTTTATGCTAAAATTTTCATGATTTGGAGATTTTTTGAAATGTATTGTCTTTAAGGCCCTGTTACACGGTGCAATTTTTCATGCAACTTGTCTCGCAATGGCGTTGCGAGACAAGTAGCACGAGTCATTGCACCGTTTAACATGCCTTGCAATGGTCAAAATCTTTGCGAGACAAGTTGCATAAAGCATTGCACAGAGTAGAAGTCGGTTCTACTTCTGGCAACGATTGCACTCATTATTTTTAGCATTGCAGCGTGTAACATGGCTTCGTGCAACTTGTCTCGCAATGTTTATAGCTTGGGGAGTTCCTATTGGCTCTCCCCAGTACACGCTTTACTTTAATTAAAATTTGGCGCCAAATAGCCCCTCTCCCCAGTCTCTTCGCATGCTTCTGTCCCCTATCGTTGCGAGTTGCATGAAAATCATTGCAGCGTGTAACACCTCCTGCAATGCATTATCAAAATCTTTTTTTAAACATTGCGAGACAAGTTGCATGAAAAATTGCACCGTGTAACAGGGCCTTTAATCTACTGTATTTAGACGCAGGCTTATTAGCGTGGCTTGACCAGTTGGCATGGCTAACTTCGCCGCTGTTTCCCCCTGCAAATATTCTCGTTTCACTCCTGAAATCCACCACACTTTTTGTTACGATATGAACTTCCTGTTTATTACTTCCGATATGCAAATATGTTAGGTCGCGCGATCAGACACACTTGGCTGAACGAGGACACGGATTTACATATTGTTGTTTTAATTTTTGTGAGACACTTTTTTTGTTAGACCTAGTAGACAAAGGTTGATGTATATATGAGACATAGAAAAACGTGTCAGGAGTGAAAGTCGATTAAGATTAGCCAACAACAGCAGTAACTAGAGAACAGAACCGGTTCGAAGCGAAATTCGCGTACGATCGACGACCAAAGACGTGAAAAAAGCAACATAAAAATGACAGATACAAGCGGTGAACAGCAAGCCGTCGCTCAAGCTACAACGTTAAATTTTACATCTACTTTCTCGGTGCCTTCCCCGATGGTTTGCCCGGGAGATAAAGTAGCCAACTGGGAGTTTTTGAAACAGCAGTGGGAAGATTACGAGGTCGCCACAGGCCTAGAAAAGCGAGACGCGAAAATTCGACTAGCCACGCTACGATCAGTAATGGGCAAAGAATGTATGCAGATATTTATGAAGGAGAGAAAATATATCGAGATATGCATCGGAGCACTTGAAGCACAACGAAACGTGGTATACGAGCGATATAAGTTCAACTTACGTTCTCAGGATGCAGAAGAGTCCGTAGATGACTATGTTAATCGCCTCAGAAAACTCGCCTCGTTCGTGTTAGTTCGGGACACGGACAGATGAATTAATTCGAGACAGGCTCGTGCTGGGAATTACGGACAGATCGACAAAATTACGACTTCTCAAAGAAGATGGTCTCAACCTAAACAAGGCCGTGAACATGTGCCGCTCAAGCGAAATTGCGAACATACAATTGAAGTCAATGTCAACGACAAAAGAAACAGAAGAAGTAAATGCATGCTGTACAAGAAAAGGGAAACCGCCATAAGTATCCGTCATCCAAATTCCAATCGGCTAGCCCGCGAGTCGGTAGCGCTAGCAACAGAGATAACCATGGCCAAGGTTATAAGAATTTCAAACAAAAATGCTACCACTGTGGCAGAAAACAAGACCACAAACTTGAGAACTGTCGAGCGTTTGGACAATCATGCAATGCCTGTGGAAAACAAAACCATTTCGCAGCAGTGTGTTGGAGCACAGGAAACCCAAGAAACACAAGAGACGTGCGATCCGTGAAACATGAAGAGATACCCGTCAATTCATCCGATTCAGAAGAATCGATTTTCACAATCGAAGATGTATCCTCTGTACGATCGCAAGGGAAACAGTTATACGCGAATATGAAGTTTCAAGATATTGAGACAGCGTTTCGAAAGGACCTAGAGTGCCAACTTGACAGTGGAGCTACATGTAACGTCATGAGCTACGACGACTTGTCACGAATAACCCAGATCGGATACCCAAAGCTACACAGCTCGACAGCAAAACTTCGTTTGTTTGATGGTTCAATGATGAAACCTCTCGGTGTTGCTCATCTAAAAGTCGAAAGAAACCAAGTCACCGAAAACTTAGTGTTCCAAGTAATCGAGACCAAGAATAGGCCCCTGCTGTCGGCAGAAACGTGCGAGAAATTTGGGTTGATCAAACTTAATGTCGAGCCAGTCAACGTTGTCAAGGAAAGTTCACCACTTCTCAGACGTGAAGAAATCCTAAGCAAATGTAAAGACGTATTCGAAGGTTCAGGACATATGGGAGACGCGAGTTTTTCGGTAGATCCAGAGAGCACGCCAGTGCAACACGCACCACGACGTGTCCCCGTAACACTTCACACAGAAGTTAAAGAGAAATTGACTGAATTAGAAAGAAAAGGTATCGTTGTGAAAGAAACGGATCCAACGGACTGGATAAGTCGTATGGTGGTCGTGGCGAAGCCAAACAAGATCAGAATATGTCTAGATCCCAACGATCTCAACAAAGCGCTCAAAAGACCGAAATACCAGATGCCAACCCTCGAAGAGATGCTCCCAAAGTTAAGTAAAGCCAAGGTCTTCACCACTCTTGATGCGAAGGACGGGTTTTACCAGATAGCTCTAGACGAAGCAAGCAGCAAACAGACGACATTCTGGACGGCGTTTGGTCGTTACCGGTACCTGCGTATGCCATTTGGTCTCAATACTGCTGCAAAGGAGTTCGAGTGCAAGTTACAAGAGAAACTCTTTTTTTATTTTATTTTTTTATTTTTAAGAACTTTTATTAAAAATACACATTAAAATTATGGTTACAATTAAAAAGAAATGTTTAAAGTTAAACGATTAGTTGCATCTGTTTATTTGTTTTCCAAACGAGTTCATATGTTCCTATACAATTACTGTTTAAATTTTGTTCAGCAAGAAACACGTCCTTCAACTAGCGCTAGTTCAATCTTCCCACCAAAGGAATTAATTGGATTGTGACGAGAAGATCTGGATCCTCGTAGGCACATTATCGCTGATCGTAACAATGAAAAGCTAAGTCGGCACCTATGCCAGTTTATTGTCTTGCTATATGGCTTGCCGTGTTTTTCAGCGATCAAAGATGCAATTCTCTTGTAGACCACGTTTGCAGTGGCATCCATACCACCCGCTGTCGAGAAGACCAGCGGAGAAAATGACCCGTGTTCTACTTCTCTGATTCTTTCGTCGTATGCTCTTCTTTTCTCCAGTTCATTCTTACGATAGCATTGAGAGAGGGAGGTGTTTCGATGGCTCGGTGCGAAAGGGTTGAACACCCTGACGTCAAAAAATGCACGTTGCCGATCACGCCCCCAGAAACTTTCTGCTACAACATCCAGTCGAGCACCATCTTCTCTGTTTGCTGATCTGTATGAAAACGCTAAAAGGTTGTAGGCCTGGTTCAACACCAACCCCATAGCATACCTCCGTCAAAAATTCAGCAGTAATATGTCTTATTTCGTTGTGTCGGATTGAGGGAAAGCCTCCTCGTGAGCAACTTAAGGCATGCTCTATTGTAAACTTCTGATCACAAACGCAGCGGGAGGGAAGAAGTTGTGGAAGCCATCCACATCTCAGACATAGCGCATCTCGAAAAGCTCCTTTGTGTAGGTTGAACCCATAGTCTGACAACGGAAGCGCGGTAAGCCATGTTGAAGCTCCTTTCATTGCTATTGCAAGGGGATCTCCCTTGTGTAGTGCCCTTTTGCGAATAAATTGCTTCTCCGTCTATAAACAATGGAATGTGTTCTCTGTAGGTATTTGTCAATACCTTCGATAGTGCTGGGCAAAGATGCTTGATATTAATTAAGGCAGTTTGACGGTTTAAGCAGTTAAAAGCATTGGTAGCATCCACAAGAATAACACCATCCGCATCCTTATCTTCAAATACTTGATGCATAGCGTGAACAGCTGCCTCACAACCGGATAAATGTCCAGCACATGTCTGTAGTGGACCTGTAGCTTCTTGAATCTCGTTGCCAATCACTCTGACAATCGCTTTACCAATAATACGCCGAACCACCTCACCAATTCCGACTGGACGTACTGCAGGGCATTTATCAAGCGCAATCAAGCGTCTACCAACAAATGATGTTAAACTAGATGGATCAACAAGAGTAGTGCAGATTCTTCTAGCAACTCCGGCTAAAGCATCACATAGACCAACTGAACATGATTTAAAAGATGTACAGAGTCGTTGCCAGGCCATTGCATCAAGACCAGATGAGAAACTCTTGGATCTACGCGACGTGGGAGTCCTGAGAGATGAAATGTTGGTGATGGGATACGGAGACACACAAGAAGAGGCGGAGAGAAATCATGACGAAAATCTCAAGGGATTACTCGATAGAGCACGAGAAGTTAACTTGAAGTTGAACAGCAAGAAAATGAACTTACGGAGGACAGAAGTCAAGTTCATGGGGCACCTTATCAGCAGAGACGGTGTTAAACCTGCTCCAGAGAAGATAGCAACTTTACAACATATGCCGATGCCCACAGGGAAACAAGAAATGCTGAGCCATCTTGGCTTTATCAACTATTTGGCCAAATTCTTACCTAAGCTAGCCGAAGTCTCAGGGACCTGACATTAAAGGACGCCAGATTTTTGTGGTCATACCAACATGACAAAGCCTTTGCTGAAGTGAAGAACCTGGTGAGCAAACATCCCGTACTGAAGTACTACGAGGTAAGTGAAGAAGTTACGATTCAGTGTGATGCAAGTGAGAAAGGGCTTGGAGCATCGCTTCTTCAGAATGGCGAACCGGTGGCATTTGCCTCGTGGACATTGACACAGATAGAAAGACGATACGCACAGATAGAGAAAAAGTGTCTAGCCATTGTTTTCGGCTGCCAGAAGTTCTCTCAATACATATCGAGAAGAGATAAAGTCACAATAGAGTCAGATCACAAACCTCTTCAATCCATCTTCAAGAAGTCACTATTGGAAGCACCCTGTCGGTTGCAGAGATGATGCTGAGATTACAGAGGTACAACCTCGAAGTATTGTACAAACCGGGGCCGCAGATGTATATCGCAGACCATTTATCGAGAGCCTCGGGAAAGATACCGGCACACCAGATGAGGACTTTCAGGTTTTCGCCGTAGAGCTCGAAGGTATAGGTCCCCTGGATACTATTAAGATCAGCGGCGAGAGATTGGCCAGCTACAGAAAGCAACCGAACAGGCCCCGGCCATGCAAACCCTCAAGGCAACCATACTGATGGGATGGCCAACGGAGACAGAAAAAGTACCAATACATATCAGGGAGTTCTGGATATATCGCGAAGAGCTGACGCAGCACAATGGAGTCTTGTTCAAAAGCCAGCGTATCATAATTCCCAAGGCTATGCGCACAAAGATCACTTCAAGGATCCATTCAAGTCATCTCGGTATCGAAGCTTGCATGCGCAAGGCAAGAGACGCAGTATTTTAGCCCACTATGAACAGTGAAATCAAAGAAGCGGTAACAAGATGCTCAGTATGCGCAGAATTCCAGGTCAAACAACAGAATCAGCCTATGCAGTCACGCGAAGTTCCTGATCGGTCATGGAGTAGAGTGTCAACAGATCTATTCACCCTTGGAAACACGGATTACGTGATCGTCGTAGATAGTTATTCAGATTTCCTCGAAGTTGGTAAGCTCAAAGGAACTACATCGTCAGCCATTATAGAGTTTCTTAAGGAACAGTTCAGTGGACATGGCATCCCGGACGTTCTGGTGTCAGATAATGGTCCCCAGTATACCAGCCGAGAGTTCACAGATTTCACCACAGAATGGGAAATTAAACACGTCACATCCTCACCTTACCATGCCGGATCCAACGGAAAATCGGAGTCGGTGGTGAAAATAGCCAAGAACCTCTTCAAAAAGCACACAAGGATGCCAAAGACCCATGGTTAGCCCTGCTGGACTACAGAAACACTCAAACTGAGGGAGTCCAGACCAGCCCATGTCAGCGTTTGATGTCCCGCAGAACAAGAACCCTCCTGCCAGTGGCAACCAGCCTTTTGCATCCTGAAGTAAGCGAAGGTATCAAAGAAAGACTGCAAAGGAAAAGACAAAAAGTAAAGAGCAACTTCGACAGAAACGAAAAGTTGCTGCCAGGCCTAGACATTGGCCAAGAAGTCAGAGTTCGGGGTCAGAGAGATAAAACCTGGGAGTTGGGGAAGTGCCTTGACAAGTTATCTGATAGATCTTACATGGTACAAACGAATGGAGAAAAAGTACACAGAAACAGAGAAGAGATCAGGCCACGTTTAGATGTAGAGGAAAGGAACAGTGTAAATAATCCAGAAACAGAAGTGAGTCTGGACGCTGAAAGTGGTCAAAATGAGCCAAGGGTACCAGCAACCTCGTTCCCAGGCTCTTACCTTCGCACGCCCCAAGCTGCGGAATGACCCTGGTGCCGGCTGGTCACGTGGCTCCCAGATTTTGGGTGCTAAAATAAATTGCTATTCAGGGAGGGGTGGTAGAAATGATTTGTACGTATTGAAATTGTTTCTGAATTTGTAAAATAGTAAAATTCTAACTGTACGAGACAATAATAAAAGATTTTTTCTTGACGAAATGTTAAAACAACAGATTAATCATGTGTTGCAGCCGAAAGAGTATCATATTACTCTCAAGGATTACAAATATCTCATATTTCACTGTCACTATATCT
>CACRXK020008480.1:0-20733 GCA_902702795.2 Paramuricea clavata
AATAATAATGGAAACTTTATTGAAATTATATACGTATATATACAATTATAAATCTCACTAATTTAGGTAATTTATAATTGACTACTTGAACCTACTTAATATTTATATATTAATAATGAGTATCCTTAAATGTTCAGTAATAATAATAATAATAATAATAATAATAATAATAATAATAATAATAATAATAATAATGTCATTGAAAATTGAAAATTTGCGTTGCCAAATTGCGTCCGGCCTGTATCAGTGTGTGGGTCTTTACTCTTTACGGAGAAGAATAGGATATAGGCGTGCCGTATTTTATCCCATAAGGCATTAACTATAAATAACAATGTTGAGTTATAGAATTTCACCTTGTGTTTCTAGGTGTTACATGAATTTTGTCTTTTGAGGAAGTTTTTTTGACAGGTCTCAACATTTTAAACTTTGGGGCGAAATTCAGAACAATGAAATTTTTCTTTGAGATATAACGGACATGGCAAAAACCATTAACGAATCAATTTCTATATATATTAAGTATACAACGATGCATAAGAAATAAAGTCGTTATAATTTACGAGTCGTTTAATTTAATTTACGGCATGAGAGTTAGTGGTTGTCGGGCACTGATCAGTGTTGTCAGGCCTTGCCCTTGTAAAGAAATCTTTAATTTCTAGGCCATCTTTATAATATATAATACACATTATATAAACACCACTTAAGAGACACTGGGTATAGCGTTTGCACGTTATGCGTTATATTGGTTAGTGTATGACTCTATATGCTGGGATATAAACGAGATATAAACAGTTATCAGTTTACAAGTTATTGATTCCAAGGTCAAAATATCTTCCCAAAGCAATCTTTAAAAAATAATAGATTATATGCACACCATATAATATATCATATACTGCTATAATAATAATACATCATGGTAAGCACGAAAACCTGACTATAACGTGTTCAGGTACAGCATAATACAAAGACCGATATCAGAGACATATAATTTGATACGCTTAGTCGCCAATCACTTACCTCTAGATAGTGAGGCGAATAAGTATAAACCAAACCACCATATAGCCGTTGACATTGTTATATATTGGCTGTGTAGGCCTCTGTATAATCCAATTCGCTTAATTATTCAGTTATTCCTTGCAGGATCGGTAGCTCTGATTGCTAAGACATGTGTATTATTCGCGCCGTCAGTGTGCAACAAAATGAAATTTGAGCTTTAAAACTGACGGTATTTATCGGTTTAAGCCGAATGACAGTTATAATCGAATTAACCTTGCTTGTTGCTGCCGTAGCGAGCGAGCGTGAAGCGAGCGAGCGAGGCAGCAATCCTAATCTTTATGTATATGTATATATATATATATATATATATATATAAGGCAGATGAAATCTCGATCGTTTCGGCGTATTTCGGCCTACCACAATGCACTGCTTCCGGGCCGGCAGGCTATTCTTGCCTAATAAACAGGCATAAGGCAAACAAGCAATGTGATCATCTTTCATCTTTGGTTTTCTTTTATGGAAAGCCATAGCTGGCGTAGAAGGGGGACAAGAGTATTTTCGTGACTCGTGATTAGCAATTATTCGTGCTTCGTGATTCGTGATTTGAAGAAATACCATTCCGTGAATCGTGATTAATATGCGTGCCGTGAATCGTGAAAAGCTAAAAGGGCTAGCCAGGGTCTTTAATTTATCAATATTTTACCCTAACTTGTGAATATCTACGTTTAAAACTCCGCCCAAATTTAATATTAAGGTTTAAAAAAAGGAAAAATTTGCTTCCCGCGGTTGTCTTTCTTGAGGTTTCTTCGTTTCATCGTAAACGTTGTTGTCTTATACCTTCGTACCTCTTCGTAGACGTCGTTAACCATCGTAAGACGCTCGTAATGTTTCGTAATACCTCGCAATGATTTCCATAGTCTTTTAAAAGCTCTAATGTTAAAGTCAGTAAAATGTGTTTGTGTTAACAACGATTTCTGCTGTCTCGAAAATCGTTAAATGGTTTCAGACTTTGTTGCGCTTCTGTGTTTCTAAAATTCGTGAAAATGAAATTTTGTTTTCCGTGACTCGTGAAATCTAAAAATGATCTTCGTGGTTTCGTGACGAGACCCCCCCCCTTGACCCCCCCCCCCTCTGGCGTAAGGGACCGCTCATTATTTATTGTACAGGGGGGGGCTGAGGAGAAACTCTACAGTTATAATATTTTTTCGTTGCCCCCCTCTTAAGACAAGTAAAATTTTCAAAGCCCTCCCCCCAACAGGCAAAACAAGAACATAAATTCCCCCCCCCCTCTAGCTCTTTATCTTTATTTACAGAAACAAAAACTCTAGCTGTTTATTTTAGAGAAAGAAAAATAGGTAATGGGGACCAATAGACATTCCCATTATAACCTGAGTATCAGGCCGTACTTTTAGGGCACAGGCACGCCTGATCGCGGGCGAAGGGGAGAAAAGTACGGCCTGACACAAAAGCGGCATTTTGCCTGGTTATTCAGTCCAGAATCTGGACTGAGCGCTGATTGGCCGATTAGACAAACAATTTTTTAAATCTGTCATTTGATTGGCTGGTGCTAATTAGATTATACTATTGTTGTTGATATATTTTATAACGATCACAACTACAATTATAGCCGGTCCCCGGCCCACTAAACGGCTGAATTTAAATTAAAACTGCAGTAAAATTAGAAAATAATCGCAAATTAGCGAAATATATTGCAAATGTAGCTTATATTAAATCGCCATCAGATTGCACTATCGACTATTAAACTGACGTATAGTTATAAAGTATACTTAATATATATATTAAGTATATATATATATATATATATATATATATATATATATATATATATATATATATATATATATATATATATATATATATATATATATATATATATATATATATAGTATATATATATATATATATATATATATATATATATATATATATATATATATATATATATATATATATATATATATATATACTTTATAATTACATGTCAGTTTGTTGATAAATACGGCAAGCGCCATGTAAAGCTCATTGTAGTCACTGAAACCTCTGCGGAGGAGAGAGCAATCGGGTGGCGATTTAGTATAAGCTACATTTGCAATATATTTCGCTAATTTGTGATTATTTTTGTTAATTTTATAAGTTCATTGCAGTTTTAATTTAAATTCAGCCGTTTAGTGGGCTGCCTATGCTATAATTAGATTGTTGTTGTCATTGTGTGAAATTTAAATTTCTCCTGCGACATTTTGATTGGATACTAAATATAAACTTTGCTGTGGGCGGAAAGCGATCAGGTTAAGTTTTGTGTCAGGCTCTATTTGTAAAATAGAGCCTGATACTCAGGTTATTCCCATTATAGACTAATTTTTTATCTTAGCAAAAAAAAGTATATTCCCGGGAAAGGCATACTAAAATTAGTAAAATTCCAAAGTTTGGTTGCAAAATGTTGTAAAATATGTAGAAAATATAGCCTTCCAAAGTTTGCAAATTTTGTATTCTTTTGTATAATTGCAATTTTCGCATGCAATACAAAAGTGTACAAAATTTGCAAACTTTGCAAGGCTATATTTCCGTATTTTGCAACAATTCGCAACCAAACTTTGCAATAATTTACATATTTTAGTATGCTCTTTCTAGCTGTGGTGATTTATTTGCATCAAGGCCGGATTTTGAGGGAAGTGTGGAGAGGTGCGCACCTCCCCAGAGATCGTTTTGCACCTCTCCTGAGAATTTTTGCACCTCTCTTGAAAGATCATGCACTTCCCCTTGGGAAAGTTTCAATGATGGAACAAAGTGAAAATGTGATGGTTTCTTAGGATCTACACTTTGTGACGTAAGAAAGTTTTCTCTGTAAAATTGAAACAGTGATAGCCATGTCAAGCACCCTTTTAATGCAATGTTTTGAAAGAAACAGTGTAGCAATTGTAATGAAGGGCAAGATTGGAGTCATACATTCATAATTCATTAATACACTGGTACATATTATGTACACTACATGCATACCTCACCTCCTTGATATTGGCCTGTTCGACAATAAGCTCTAACTTTCCATGGGAGTTGTGAGCTAGACCGCTGCACCTCTCCTAAAATTTTTGTCCACCTCCCCCACTATTTTCACCAAAATCCGGCCTTGATTTGCATCTCTTTGCCTAGTTCTAAAATTAGTCTATAATGGGAATTGTCTATTTACATGAACACGAGAGACTTTTTATTTGACTTCCATTTATGCATGAATATTAAAGTCTATAAATATTGTTATTTGTTGTTAAGTTGTTTTGTGATACATTTTTAAAACTACTGTTTTTTCAAACTGGTAAATATTTTCAAAGCCCCCCTTCTTTCGTCTCTCTGTATTTTTTCAAAGCCCCCCACTTTAGGTTTTGAAAAATTTAAAGGCCCCCCCAGTTTCTCCTCAATCCCCCCCGTACAATAAATAATGAGCGGTCCCTAAGTGATCAAACGGTATTTTGTCGATACGCAGTGGTTCGAGCGTTATACGCGGTGGTTCGGCTATTATACGCAGTGGTTCGAGCATTATACGTGGTGCTTTCGCCATTATACGCGGTGCGTTCGCCATTATACGCAGTGGTTCGAGCATTATACGCGGTGCTTTCGTCATTATACGGGGTGCTTTTAACATAATTTCCATATTCTTTCCATGTATATAATCTCACGATTGCTTAATAAATCTGCTAGACCTATGTGGCTGTGCTTTTTGCCTCTAGTCTGCAATGACAATGACATGCTTTTAAAAAGATTTATTTATAAAAAGGTGACTGCACTTTGTGAGTTCTTATATATTATCATATAGTGTTGATTTATTAGTAATAAATATGTGTATATAACATACTAGGTATATAAACGGTGAAAATCGTGCAGCCTTGTAAACAAAGTAGTTTCGCCGGTTTCGCGTAAACTGATAACTTTATACTCATAAAACTTTTTTTTTTGCATGCTCTGAACGTGACTATAATGTCACTGTTTTGCTAATATCTTAGTTTTTTTATGTTTTTGAAACAAAAATATTTAGTTTTTGATCACTGTAAATTGCCTAAATAATCGGATCTATTCTAAAAGACCACACGAGTCAGAACACGAGTGAACACGAGTCAAAAATTTGTGAACACGAGTCAAAAATGACGAACACGAGTCAAAAACTGACGAACACGAGTGAACACGAGTCAAAAATGACGAACACGAGTGAACACGAGTCAAAAACTGACGAACACGAGTCAAAAATCTGTGAACACGAGTCAAAAACGCATTCTTAAAGAGGCTCCTTACAGTTTTAAGCCCGTGATGAAGGCCGGTCTGTACTGTGTAATTGCACGCGGGATAATCAGGATTCTTGGCGGCCCACAGGATGTTGGATTAATAAAAATAATTATTATAACGAAAATTTTATTCAATTTTAACAATAATAATAATAATAATAATACTTATAATTATTATAAATATTACTGTTATTATTATAATTATATTATCATTAAAATATTATAATTAATTATAATTATATACATAATAATAATTAATAATATATTAATAATTATAATAATTTTTATTAAATAAAAATTATTATTAATTAATTATTATATAATTATATACATAATAATAATTAATAATATATTAATTATTATAATAATTTTTTTTAAATAAAAATTATTATTAATTAATTATTATATAATTATATACATAATAATAATTAATAATATATTAGTTATTATAATAAGTTTTTTTAAATAAAAATTATTATTAATTAATTATTATATATATATATATATAAATATATATATATGTATATATATATATATATATATATATATATATATATATATATATATATATATATATATATATATATATATATATATATATATATATATATATATATATATATATATATATATATATATATATATATATATATATACCGGGTGTCCCAAAAAAAAGTACTCCGGTTTGATTCGTGATAACTTCTAAACAAGTAAAGCTTTTAATGAGAATTAACTTGCATCAAATAGAGGAAGGACTAACTTAGATTTTGATATATCACAGTTGTATTTCACTTAAAAATTCACAGAGATATTAATGTTTAAAATCGGGAGCATATTTCTGGATGTGTCTGAAATATGGAAAAACGGCGTATCAAATATTAATCAAGATTTGCCCGACTGAAACATGCACTATTACCAGTAAATAAATGGCACTTGACAAATCGTTTATTATGAAACAAAGTATTATTATCTACAAAATAAAAGCAAGACTTATTCGTCCGAAATCCGCATGTGTTCCCAGCACGAATACGTTTCCTTATTTCATGAGACCACTGCATCGCGAAGGATCGTCATGGATCGTTCGTAGTTCTGAATTAGGGCATGCTATCACAATGGAATTGTGGATTTTCTAACTTCACATTGAATGAATTTTCTAACTTCTTCAACGTTCTGAAATCTTGTTAAGAACACCCAAACTCTTTTGCCTTTTTTAATCTTAGCAAGTTCAGAATAAACTGAGAATGAAACACGATCAAACCATACAACTCCATAATTAAAGGCATAACAAGCAATTCCCCAGAGACATCCAACATTTTTGGAACAAAACGTAACAAAATAGTAGCGTTGACACTGTGATGTGTATTTGCAAAAAGCAATATCATTTCCTTCATTAAATAATGATATTCATCCTGCTCTAACCGAGAAATAATCAACTTTGTTTTGAATCCATGTAAAACATAAAAAAATTAGGCTATTTAAAAATTTAAGCGCCTGCCTTCAAGGTCTTTCATGTAACTTTAAGTTTGCAAAGCCAAAGACCTATTAAATACTTTCATAATTTTGAACGTCCATGTTTCAGGAAACAATGTGCTAAGACTTACATGTAAGATGTCTAAATCTACGCCATATATCCCTTACAAACCCTAACGACAATTCGCTGAAATACCAGTTAGCCAGATATGTCAAGAAGCAAACAAACGCTGGAGTTAATATTTGATATGCTGATTTTCGCTAATTGTAAACACATCCCAAAATATGCTCCCGATTTTGAACATTAATATCTCCGTGAATTTTTAAGTAAAATACAACTGTAATATATCAAAATCTAAGTTAGTCCTTCCTCTATTTAATGCAAGTTATTTCTGTTTCATAGCTATACTTGTTTAGAAGTTATTATAAATCAAACCGGAGTACTTTTTTTTGGGACACCCGGTATATATATATATATATATATATATATATATATATATATATATATATATATATATATATATATATATATATATATAATTTGTTTTGTTGTAGTAGATAATAAAGTGCTCAACACTAATACAAAAGTAGAGCAAGATATATTTATATCTTAAAATTAATTATTGCTACTCAAGTTTCACGCCTTATTCAAGACGATCTTCAGGCAATCTGGATTGCCTGAAGATCGTCTTGAATAAGGCGTGAAACTTGAGTAGCAATAATTAATTTTAAGATATAAATATATATATATATATATATATATATATATATATATATATATATATATATATATATATATAAATCTATCACTGAGCCAACTTTCTCTAGAGCCCAACATTTATATAAATAATTCAATGATACATCAGAGCTCATATAACAACTTTTTATTACGTTTCGGGGCAAGCCCCTTCTCTAGTCAGAATACATGTGTACACTAATTGATTTCAACTATTTAAACTGTCCATATCCTAATTATAATAATTCGCTTGATTAACTCTATTGTTCAAACAAAGTCTTTTAAATTCAACCCATGCGGTTCAAACGAATTCAGTTTATAAGCCCAAAAACCTTCTCTTTGTGTGGGACATGCAACATTAGTTTTATCAATAATTTTAACTTTCAGATCTTGCATACCATTATGACCTTGATCAAAAAAATGAGCATACAAATGCGCGCCTGCCATACCCCTTTCACCTCTCCCATATCTATTCATGCAAGTGTATAAACAAAAGCTAGGGACAGCCATTGGCACAAAATTTGCTCCAGCGTTTGCAAATATTTTTATGGCAGAATTGGAAAATAAAATGTTAACGGGGTATCACTTGAGTCCTTCAGTATGGTTCAGATTTTTGGATGATATATTTTTTATTTGGCTTCATGGTAAAGAATCCCTGTTGGAATTTTTAAATTATATTAACAATTACCATGAAACAATTAAATATACATGGGAATATTCGGAAAGGGGGGTGTCTTATTTGGATGTGCGGGTGGAATTGGAGTCTGGTAAATTGCAAACGGATGTGTATTCAAAACCGACTGATACACATCAATACTTAGACTTCAAGTCTTGTCATCCTGCACATGTAAAGAAGGCAATCCCCTATGGTCAGGCGCTAAGATTAAAACGGATTTGTAGTTCGGAAAACGTTTTTCAGGATAGGCTTAAAGAAATGGAAGGTCATTTTATAAAGCGAGGATTTAACAAAAAGTTGGTTAAGGACCAGTTTTCTGAGGTTAAAGTTAAGGATAGGGCTGAAATGTTATGCCAAACGGATAAGAGGAAGAATTCTAACTTGGGTAATAGAGTACCACTGGTATAGTAGAATTTCATCCGGCATTGTGGAAGCACTTTGGCCGATTCTGGAGACATCGGAGAGGATGAGGGATGTCTTCGGTAGTAGGCCGATTGTTTCATATAAGAGACCAAAAAAATTAAAAGATAGTTTGGTTAGATCTAAGGTTAAAAAGGTTAGGGAGGTAAGTGTAGGGATGAGTAAGTGTAATAAGAGTCGTTGTCAGATTTGTAATTATGTAGACGAGGGGAAAGAATTTCTCGAGGGAAAAGTAAAATACTAGCTATACATTAATTACAACTTTGATTGCGATTCGGCTGTGGTGATTTATTTGATTTATTGTAGAAAATGTGGGAAAAAGTATGTGGAGAGTACAATTACTAGTTTTAGGAAACGTTTTAACAACCACAAAAGTAGCATGAATAGATATGGGAGAGGTGAAAGGGGTATGGCAGGCGAGCATTTGTATGTTCATTTTTTTTTTATCAAGGTCATAATGGTATGCAAGATGTGAAAGTTAAAATTATTAATAAAACTAATGTTGCATGTCCCACACAAAGAGAAGGTTTTTGGGCTTATAAACTGAATTCGTTTGAACTGCATGGGTTGAATTTAAAAGACTTTGTTTGAACAATGGAGTTAATCAAGCGAATTATTATAATTAGGATATGGACAGTTTAAATAGTTGAAATCAAGTGTACACATGTAATCTGAAGAAGGGGCTTGCTCCGAAACGTAATAATTAGAAACGTTATATGAGCTCTGATGTATCATTGAATCATTATGTATATAATTATTATTATGTATATAATTATATAATAATTAATTAATAATAATTTTTATTTAAAAAAAATTATTATAATAATTAATATATTATTAATTATTATTATGTATATAATTATATAATAATTAATTAATAAGAATTTTTATTTAATAAAAATTATTATAATAATTAATATATTATTAATTATTATTATGTATATAATTATAATTAATTATAATATTTTAATGATGATATAATTATAATAATAATAGTAATATTTATCATAATTATAAGTATTATTATTATTATTATTATTATTATTGTTAAAATTGAATAAAATTTTCGTTATAATAATTATTTTTATTAATCCAACATCCTGTGGGCTGCCAAGAATCCTGACTATCCCGCGTGCAATTACACAGTACAGACCGGCCTTCATCACGGGCTTAAAACTGTAAGGAGCTTCTTTAAGAATGCGTTTTTGACTCGTGTTCACAGATTTTTGACTCGTGTTCGTCAGTTTTTGACTCGTGTTCACTCGTGTTCGTCATTTTCGACTCGTGTTCACTCGTGTTCGTCAGTTTTTGACTCGTGTTCACAAATTTTTGACTCGTGTTCACTCGTGTTGTCTCGTGTTCACTCGTGTTCTGACTCGTGTTCACTCGTGTTGTCTCGTGTTCACTCGTGTTCACTCGTGTTCTGACTCGTGTGGTCTTTTAGAATAGATCTAAATAATCGTCGAAAACTATGGTTTCAAAAGCGTTGCCTCAAGCTCAAGCAACGTAGAAAAATATGAAAAGTAATTGTGTAAGTTTAAAAAGATTATTGAACTTCATTCATATTATAAAAGAGTTGGAATATTCAGAAAACATATACCTATTGAGTTTGAGCTCGTCTTGATATTTCGGGTTTTGTTTTGGCTTGCACAACAACGTTTAAAATGTATTTTTAAACGACGATTTCTGTATATATTCTGTCCAGAACTGTTGCTTTTCGTAAAAAAGCCCACTAGAATGGGTTTTTAGACACTCTTTTCACTTTATAAAACTTTTTTTCCATTTTAAGTCTCGATATAAAATTTTTTGCAAACTTTGCATTTGAAAAAACAATTTGCACTCTCTGCAACCGCGCGAAATTCCCACTGAAATTCCCTGCCGCCTGGGAGTCTGGGAACCAAAATGCCCTTATAAATCCGCCATTTTGTGGAGACAAATTTTTCACTGAGAAAAGATAGGAGTACGCATTCTATATCTATTATTTCTATGATCACAACGCAGTACGTAAGTGAACAGATTCCACCTGTGAGGTTGTCTTGTATATATTTTTGCCTTCTTTGATAAACATTATTAAACACGCAAATTTAGTGAGACGCACACTCGCACATGTTAAATGTCACCTGCATGTCATCGTCATTGCCCTTTAACCCCTTGTCTAAATCATATGATTATTGAAGCGGGGCCGTTTTGACTTTGGGCCGTTTTGACCTAGCACCGTATATGTGGGCAAATTGTCTATATAATTTTATATACTAGATATCACAGCCATACCTGCCATTTTGATCTTTTCCTCGCGTTAGATAAGTACACTCATTCTTGTTAGCCATCGTACCTGTTCGGCTGTTCCTCCTTCGATACGAAACTTCGAGCGCCGAGTTATCATACGGCACATTCAAGTGTATAAATTATGGATGATTCCAATTCATTACGAATATTTCTTACTCTTATTCTTTAAAATATTAAGAGGCAATTTTTTTTCAAAGGCACGTATTTGCAATGAAAAGTGTTCAAAACCTAAAATCTTTTTGGCGTTCCTCTGAAAATTACTTTGTTTTAGCTTTATTCTCTACAGTTTATAGAGTTAGCTACCTTTTTAAATGCGTCTGCCGGTTGACAAACATAAAATAATAGTTAAAAATTGCCAATTAATATAGATCGGTTTTTCTCCCGTTTTTGTGTGGAAAAAATGACAACGCAGCGATGGTGTTTATCTAGAGGCGAAAAACAATATTTACTGAGATTTTAACGTCAATATAAAGGTTATTCCGTGAAAAATCAATACAACTATGGAATGAAAGTATAATTTTTCAAATTTGACATTAATATGAAAGAAAACAACAGGTCAAAAATCACAAGAGAACGTCAAATCAGGGGTCTCAGAATGATTTGAAGTAGGCGGTTGTACCAAAAAAGTAGCCGGCTGTGACTGATAGTTAAAAAATCGCGCGGGGAGGGAAGCGTGCCCTCGCATTAAAATTTAAAAAATTTTCGCCGCAAATTAACAATCAAATAATCAGTGGCGGCGCCAGGGGGGGGCAAGGGGGGGCAAATGGCCCCCCCAAATTATTTTTTGCCCCCCCCATTTTGCCCCCCCTCAAAAAAAATTATTAGTCACTAAGAGCGACTAAAGGCTACACAAGCGTTCTGTCGTTATCGGAAAATGTATGGCTTATAAGTTGTCATTACTCATTAGTGAATGCGCGTATACATGAAACTGTTTTACAGTTTCAATATTAGTATGTAAATCTCTGAATGGTAAAACTTGCCAATACTCCAATAATACGTTTCAAAAAAAGACAAAAAAGCTTTAGTTTTGCAGAGTTAAATTCTCAAACGTGTAAGGCAATAATAAGATGAAAGTATCACGAAATTATTTGAATAAACCACATCGCATATATGGGGGGCGAATGTCCTAAAAAGGGGCGATATTCCTAGGGTATTCGCCCCACCCCCTGGGAGGCGATATTCCTAGGATATTCGCCCCCCGGGGGCAATATTCCTAGGAATATCGCCACGTTTTGAGGGGGGGGCGAATTTCCTGGGGGGCGACCTTTTTAAAAATTCTATCTTGCCCCCCCAAAATTTGAGTTTGCCCCTCAAATGCCCCCCCAAATTTGGAAGCCTGGCGCCGCCACTGGCCTGGGACTAGGCTGAGTTGATCACTATAAATATATCAACGACAATATATAATGTAATTAGCACCAACCAATCAAACGACAAATTAAAAAATATTTTGTCTCATACACCAATCAGATTTACAACCGAAATACGGTTGTAAAAACATGGACTTTTGTTAGTCTATTAGTAAAACCAGGAACACTGGAACAACGGAACACCGGAACACGGAACATCGGAACAGCATCATTCCGGAACACGGAACACCGGAACACTAAAAATTCTTAATTTGTTAAAAATTCGAAAAAAATTACCGGGGTGTGTGTGAAATTATTACTTGAAAAATTATTGCGTAAAACATGCTTTTTACTAATATTTTGACTTGCCGATAAATTACGAACTGAAATCAGTCTCAAATTAATAAATATTTGCCAGAAAAGAAGAAATCAAATTGTTATTTGTTAACAATAAATGGCTATCTTTCAGTTGTTGTTGAAAACATGACCTTTGCCTTTGGCCGGCTTTCGGTCAATATTAAAGGTGATCTACAGTTCGTATGTAAACAAAGCCTTTGTTTACATTTTTGTGTCCAAAATATTTATATTTTGAAGCTTCTAGAGTATAATAAATGATCAAGAAACAACAATCAGGCTTTTCAAAAACTCAAAATATAGTTAACTGTTTGTATCATAAAAAGTGGGCTCATTTGTGCACATGCGCAGATCGGATTGTGGATCACCTTTAACAATATTGTATTAACAACAGTTGATTAGCTTCCTTGTTTTTACAAACTTATATATAACTTACAATTCTTTAATATACGTAATAGCAACTTGATCTTTCTCACACAACACATAAGCAGCGATGGAAGGGAAACTTTTAGCGTGATAATAACCTTTCGCCGTTTCGGTCAATCAAAACAGACAAAAATACAAACAAAGGTAGGCCTTGTAAGTCATAGCTTAAATAATATTTCAACGCATGTGTGTCTATTTGTCTATTTCACTATGTTTAAAATTTATTAGCTGACCCTCAATTCAGTAGTTAATTTTGTGCACTTGGAAATTTAGGGAGCGGTCACAAAGTAAGTGCTACCCCAGCTAGGGCGGAGGATATTGGGATGGGGTATGAAATTTTTTTTAGGGATCTGGATGGGGTATGAAATAAATTTATCACTTTAAAGAGGGGGTATGAAACAAAATTTGTTTGTTTTAATGCAAAAATTGTGTTAATACAGTTTAATATTACGGCTCCGTTCATGGTCCAAATAATTTTTCATACATCACTGCCGTCATTGTCTCATAAAAGATTTTACCATTGCGCAAGTAGTCTCCCTTGCAGTTGCACTTTGTGTTGTGATTTTATTCCTCTTCACGAGCTTGTGTGGAGGAGTACATGATGACACAAATATTATTCAAAGAATGGCTGTAAGAGAGACTATTGTACCGTATATTTAATACACAGTGTAATAATTTTTAACCCTATTTGTACCGGGGGTGCACACAATGAGCGCATCCAAATAAATATTTATCCGTCATTCCTGAACAAATGAACCCATATTTGCTTTTCTGAAAATTCAAAGTTATCCGGACGTTTGACGACATTTGTCAAACAAGGTGTCGGGGCCAAAAACGGGAAATTATGGGTTGGACAGTATTTTTTGGCTGAATCACTTCCAAAGACATAAATAACATAATATAATTAGAGAACATATAAAGATGGATTTTTACACATGATTTGCAAAGTAAAACATCCATAATACAGTATATTATATAAAATAGTAAAATATAGTATAATATATAATATAGTTATGGTATATTATAAAATACTTATATAATATAAAATATTAATTTATAATATTTTTATATATACAAATACACATATTTCTTTGTACCTTCAAGGTTGAGCAAACACCAAACATTTAGGAACCATAATCTATTGCAGAACATGAAACCAATTCAGTATAAATATTGTGTTTTCAAAACTATACTACAGGCTCGTAGCCCGCCTGTGTTACACTTCACGTAACACATAGTATATTGGCCTGGTATAAAAACATGGTCGCCATTTCATATTTTTTCTACAAACTTTTCTTGATCGACTTCATTCAGTTCATTGTTTCTTCGGTTTATACTAAAGAAGTTATGCCACCAAAAAGAGCTAGAGTTTCAGCAAAATGCGCAATTGCAAATATTATGCGATTTATGGAACAATATGACAACAATGACAGCGTCACAGTGATGATGGTGAAATCACTCAATCAGTGATGTTGAAAATGATTTGGATTGTTTATATGGGGAGACAGGTCAGTTTCAGTTGTATGTCTTTTCATATGGTACAGAAATGCCAGCTTGTAAGGAAAAATGGTGGTGTTTATGGACATCTGAGGTATGCCATAACATAAAAGTAAGTCTTTTGAATGTAAAAGACCCAAAAATATCACATCCGAAATTTTTATTTGTTTACATAAAATAACCAAAATGGGTAAAATATTAGTAATATTCGCCATTTTTTGACAGGCGGTCGTATTCAATGGGGCCAAAAAACAGCATTTTGGATTTGAATTTTACTTTTTTGTTATTTTTAAGTTAAAGAAAGATAAAACTTAATACTGAACATAAAACTTATAGGATAATGGCAATTAGTCAACAGAATTTTTGAGCCCTATCAGCACACCCCAGGTCATATCAACATGAATAAACCCCGGTAAGCTTATCGTTTTATGATGGGGTATGAAACATTGAGACCGTTATCTTGATGGGGTACCAAATATTTTCCGACAATTTTGGGGGGGTATGAAATTTTTTCACAAAATTAAAAATATCCTCCGCCCCGGGGTAGCACTTACTTTATGACCGCTCCCTAAGCAGCGATGGAAGGGAAGCTTTTAGCGTGATAATAACCTTTCGCCGTTTCGGTCAATCAAAACGGACAAAAATACAAACAAATGTAGGCCTTGTAAGTCATAGCTATATTCCTATAAATAATATTTCAACGCACGTGTGTCTATTTGTCTATTTCTGTATGTTTATTCGACTGTAAATTAAACTGACACTTACTTACGTTAGGGAGCGGTCATAAAGTAAGTGCTACTCCAGGGCGGAGGATATTTTTTAATTTTGTGACAAAAATTTCATACCCCCACAAAATTGTCGGATAATATTTGGTACCCCATCAAGATAATGGTCTCAATGTTTCATACCCCCATCATAAAACGATAAGTTTACCGGGGTTTATTCATGTTGATATGATCTGGGGTGTGCTGATAGGGCTCAGAAATTCTGTTGACTAATTGCCATTATCCTATAAGTTTTATTTTTAGTAAGTTTTATCTTTCTTTAACTTAAAAATAACAAAAAAGTTTTTTGGCCCCATTGAATACGACCGCCTGTCAAAAAATGGCGAGTATTGCTAATATTTTACCCATTTTGGTTATTTTATGTAAAGAGATAAAAAACATTTTGGATGTGATATTTTTGGGTCTTTTACATTCAAGACATACTTTGATGTTATGGCATACAGTACCTCAGATGTCCATAAACAACACCATTTTTCTTTACAAGCTGGCATTTCTGTACCATATGAAAAGACATACAACTGCAACCTACTTGTCTCCCCATATAAACAATCCAAATCATTTTCAACATCACTGATTGAGTGTTTTCACCATCATCACTGACACTTTCATTGTTTTCATATTATTCCATAAATAGCATCCCCGTAGGGGTAGCGGTCCACCGGCATTCAGCATTAGGGTTAGGGGTGGGGTTAGGGGGTAGGGGTTAGGGGGTGGGGGTTAGGGGGTGGGGGTTAGGGAGTGGGGGTTAGAGGTTACGGGTTAGGTTAGGGTTAGCATTAGGGTTTGGATTAGGATTAACGTTTGGATTAATCGTAGACCCATTACAACCCAATACTTTATTGCATACAATGGCATTACAATGCTAATAGATTATTGGTTACAACGTGCGGAACGGCTGAATATATTATGGTTCCTAAATGTTTGGTGTTTGCTCAACCTTGAAGGTACAAAGAAATATGTGTATTCGTATATATGAAAATATTATAAATAAGTTTTTTATATTATATAAGTATTTTATAATACACTATATTATATAATATACTATATTTTACTATTTTATATAATATATAATATATTATGGATATTTTACTTTCCAAATCATGCGTAATAAGGGACGGACCATTTGATTTTTCATGGGGGCATTTTTGAGAGTGCTCGATTTTTTTTTGGACCTCACCGACTCCGCACGATTATTTTTTATCGAATCTTGCCGCGTGCACGATATTTTTTTAAAATTTTTATAGCGTTAATACAATAATAACCACGTATGGTTATATTCCGGCTGAAGAATGTATTTGAATATACAGCATATAACCACAAAAAAGGAAAGTATAGCAGAAGTGTAACGTCACGCCATCCTGGCTAGTACAGCCGGAAGTTTTTATCAGGTTTTGGTAGGTACAAAGTGCCGGTTGTACTAGCCAGGATGGCGTGATTGATGACGAATCGCTTATAAAAATGCGGACAAATACTTGCTTGAGTGAGACTTCTGGTATACCTTCCTATTCTGTGATATAACTATCACAGCCCATTTTATACTTGGCCAATTTTATACTTTATACGGGGCTATGGACGTCTACTAAATGTAGACCATAGCCGCGATCAAAATTGGATCAAGTGTAAGGGAGTGGTCATTATTTATGGGGAAGGTGGGTTAGAATATGGGAGGGGGGGTGGGGCGCATGCAGTGGCGTAGCCAGACTATAATTTTTTGAGGGGCGGGCATATATCGAACGCCGAAGGCGTAAGCCTTTTTAGGGGGGTCCGGGGGCATTCTCCCCCAGGAAAATTTTGAAATCTGGAGTCCCTCAATGGCGATTTCCAGTGTTTCTGGGGATAGATTTTGCATAATTCTGAAGATTATTTACCGCAGGAAAGACCTGATTTTTAATGATTTCTTAATAATGTGGATCCTTAATTTGACTCAACGAAGCTTACTTAATTGGTCGCGTGTAAATAGTTAAATCGAAGTTTTAAAACGCATTATAACCAATAACCACCATAGGCATTATTTTCTGTAGTTAGATTTAGGAAAGATTAGAACTTTTATAGACAATTTGGTGAACAGATGTGATTGGTAGTCACATGGGTAGTCATCGTCCCCCCCTAATTTCTACCCGGATTTCATCTTTTTACAAGGGCAGTCCTTCAGCCTATTGGGGGAGGGGGGCTGAGCCCCCTTGCCCCCCTTGTCTACGCCACTGCGTAAAGGGTCAATATTTGATCGTGTGAAATGCATGATTTTACAGTCATGATATGTGATTTGTTCTACAGCCGTGAGGCGTGATTGTCGATAAAAATGCTCCGTGAAATGGGAATTAAGGATGTCTATTTCGTGAACTGTGATTTTGATTTGTTTATTCCGATCTATTTTATAATAGTCATAATGGACATAATACGCGATAATCCCCGAGCCGACGGCGCGAAGCGCCGTGCGAGGGTACTAATTCCCCCCGGCTATTTACACCCGGGGAAACGAAAGCATTAGCGGAGTCTAAAGTTCATCAAATATCGCGGGCGTGGGTGACCAACGATGGGTGGTCATCCTCACTGATCTCAAAAATATGGCGGACTGTCATGAATAGCGGACACTGATTGGTCCAGTTTAAATTTTGCATTATAACGACTGGCACGACTGCATCACGACAGCGAAATAGCAAACATTTCTTGATTTGATGATTGATAAATTTCTTGCAAATATACTTCATTTTTACTCGCATTTTTGCAAGATTTGTAAATTTCAAAAGCTCTCTCAAAATGAAACTGCGAAAGAATCGGCTAAAAAAAGGGAGCCGACGTTAACGAAGGTAAGTTTGTTTTAAATATTCATTTTATAATGGCTTTAAAACCCGACGGCCTTTGCGTATATGAAACAACTAAACAAACAGCATATAATTTTAGTGTATCTTTAATTAATATTGATTCCCTTTTTTAATATGATATTGAATTTCTAAATAAAAAAGAAAGCACTGAGTTATTTGTAAGCGAGAATTTGAAATCATTTTATTGCAAACTCAAAGTTTATCGATAAAGCCATTTTAAAAGGCAGTTTAGTTTTATAAAGAACACTAGTGACTTTAAAACGTTTTGCGTAGCGTTTGTGGTTGAATTTTACCTTAAATTGAGGCTAATAATAACATACCTAACATATATTTATGTTGGGAAATTAATAATTTTGTAATTAAAAGTGATATTTTTAGGCGATTTTTCATTTGTAAGAATATTCTTAAAAAATTATCGTGTTACCATGACAACTACTTTAGAACTTCATGTTCGGAAAATACAATGGTTTTGTCAACAAGGCGAGGGTTTCTGCATGCATGTATTTTCTAGTAATTTATATGATCGATCTCACCCGATTGCACAAGAGTAGAAACTTCGGAGGCCTTTCTGAGGTCGTCGGACGCACCCATCACTCAAACTTGTAAGTAGTTTTTAAAGAAAACTTAAAGCGTAGTACTGTACCATGCATTTAAACATAATCTTAAAGCTATTATTCCCCGAGCCGGCGGCGCGAAGCGCCGTGCGAGGGTACTAATTCCCCCCGGCTATTTACACCCGGGGAAACGAAAGCATTAGCGGAGTCCAATGGCGGAGTCTAAAGCATTGAACTATAAATAAACTGGAAGGCTAACTGCTATGATGAAGGCCTATGATTTGATGAAGCCAAAATAGTTTTTCTGAGTTATGAGCAGAAATACTTGACTCCAAACGTCGGGCTATATATCAAATTGAAGCTATTGAAAATTGCTATTTGGTGTGGAAATTTCAAGACTTCAGCGAAAAGAAAAATATTTAAAAAATACAAAAACAACTGCAAAACGGCAAATTATCGGTAATTATGTTTGTAGTTTTTCAATATTTCCCTTTTAGCTAAAGTCTTGAAATTTCTACACCAAATAGCGTTTTTCAATAGCTTCAATTTGGTATATAGCCCAACGTTCAGTGTTGAGTATTTCTGCTCATAACTCAGAAAAACTAAAATGCACTGGCTTCAATTTCCCCCCCTGAGTTAGCCTTCCAGTTTATTTATAGTTCAATGGTCTAAAGTTCATCAAATATCGCGGGCGTGGGTGACCAACCGTGGGTGGTCATCCTCACTGATCTCAAATATATGGCGAACTGTCATGAATAGCGAACACTGATTGGTCAAATTTAAAATTTGTTGTTGTATGACAAATGACGACTTCAACTGACAGATACTTCATGAAAATAATTTGCTTTTTGCACTCAGTATTTTGTACGTTTGCAAAAAACTTTGACAGCTTTCAAAGCAATTTTGTTCTATAAAAAAATTAATAAAACAATTACGGTATCAAATACCAATTGAAAAGATATGGAGCCAAATGTTGAAATGAAGAGCGGCAAGGAAACGACAAGAAAGCCAAGCGTCTAGCGAAAAGGGGGGAGCGAAGACGACAACGTTTGCTCGAGGAGACTGCTGAGGAAAGAGAAGCTCACCTGGGAAAGCGTAGAGAAGCATGGAAAAAAAGACTGCTGAAGCGAAAGGTAAGCAAATGCTTGTCTTCACAATGCTATGTACCAACGATACTGTAGCTATACAAGTTGAAGTATGATATTCGACTGTCTATATTCGACTATTTCTTCACAATTTTGGGAAATAAAGAGTTTGTCATGACACGCTCAAGTCAGTATAACCAGACTGCATTTTATTTATATCAGTTATCACAGCCACAGGCAATTTTATGCTGTCAAATACCGTCGGTTGCAGCTAAGGGTGAACAGTTGCAGATAAAACATTCTCTATTCTCATTAAAAGGCCTGTAAAAGTTTCCAGTAAGTCTCTAGCCCAACACGTTCAGACCACACAAAGTTTTGTTACTTATTATTGTACACATGGGAAACAACAATTAAGTGTTGTTGTTCTTGACAAACATTGAAGATTCTAATCACGCGAATGTTTTTATGAGCGACTGTTCATCGTTAGTTGCAAGCCACGGTGCAACATACTATGAACTTTTTTCCGACTGTGACCGAATGTGCAACGATATATTTTTCAAAGTTGTTATCAATTCCTAAAATTTGTTTATAGTAAAACGGCGCCGGCCTGCTCAGCACTCACTACTCACGATGATTTCATTTAGAAATGCAGTTACCAGGAAAGGAACTGATTCTAAAATATGTAAATTTAAAAGTATTGGCTAACAGAATAAAACGATTTGAAGACAAGGTATAAACTTTTATAGTTGCTATTTGTTATAAAATCCTATAAATAAACCGATTCAACTATAATTTTGCCTCGAATTTGCATATTCTATACTGCATGTTTATATTTTATTTTTATAGTATAAAAATAAAATTGTATAATACCATGAAATGAAATACATTTCTGTTTATTGACCAGTACTTATTTAATGTCTTCTTCATCCCGTGGTCAGAGTAAATTTCTACTTCAAGCAAGTAAATATTTGACAAGCAGTCTGGAATAATCACAGGA
>CACRXK020008481.1:0-20732 GCA_902702795.2 Paramuricea clavata
GGGTTCCGATGATAAGTGCATAATGAATAGAGCAGATTTACGACAGAAAAGGTGCTTGCTACAATGACAATTTCTTGAGTTTAAGAGTCCAAATAAGTAATAGCACAATATGCCCGTTCAAAGTTTAGGGTTTTGAAAGGAAAAACCTTAATTAAATTACTGGCATGTATTTCATCAAGTATTTTGTGAATATTCGTTCATTGGTTTGGTTTAAAAACATAGTAAAATTTATGTACACTAGTGATTGGTCAATACTAACATACACAAATTTAGTTTTTCAAAGGTAAAATGTAATTCATTCCAATTTATTCTCGTTTTATACATGTATTCCTAATATTTTTTGATAATTTCAATGTATATATATTAGATTTTAAAATATTTTACATTATAATAAATGATTTTGACCTCTGTTTTCACAATTGTCAAATATGAACTGTTTTTTGCACAATTGTTTTTTTCTTTTTATCAAATCTATAAATTTATCAAGTTTAAATTTATAGCCTATATATGTTTAACCTGCAACCCAAATATAAAAGGCATGTTTATAAACTTCAAGTTCTGGTCTTTGATACCATGATACAGTCTCAATAAATTTTTATGTCTTAAATTCTTTATTTTTTAGAACGCTCCAAGCAACGCATACAAATAGCACTTCACGTTATAACAAGCTATAAAATCATCAAGACATTAGAAATACTTTAAAAGTACTGCAAAATTCAGTTTCAGACTGTGGGGTCTAATATTAATAGAACAATCAAACTGCAGTAAATTGTCTTTGTATATATATAAAAACTCTAGTTGTACGCATCCCAAACATGTTTTTAGTGTCAGTTAGCAATAGTCTTATATGCATCCGTTGTCTAAGCTACAACATTTCACAAAACAATATCGAAATATGATCAAGAAATGAAAAGAATTTCACCTGACTTGTTGGCATGAGTATAAGATCTCACTCCTTCGGAGGTCGTTTATCCAAATTTTCGTTGGTTTTAAACATATTCGTGTAATAATTTTCCGTTTAACAGACGCAGTTTGACATATTCTTTCAAATTTTTTCCTCAAAATAAAGGTCAGACGGTAGATGGTTTTAAAATCGCTGTTTTATTGCGAAAATTCGGCATTTCTCCATTAACTTCAATACAAAAATTTGGTTCGGCGCTTACCAGACTCTCACGCATGCGCAGTAAAAGAGTGGGGACAAGATTTTCCGCGAGTCGGCCATCTTTGCATATACTTAATCCTTGATAAAACTGAATCAACTGACAAAAGCCCAACACAACTCACATATTTTGCTATTGCCTTCGACTCTTCGCATAAAGAAGCCAAAAATCTTTAAAGAAATATCCGTAAGTCATTAATTAAGTGAATGAGAAACTCAGCACAATGTGAAAATGAAAAATTTGAGATAGATTTGCAACAACGAATGGACGAGCAAACTCCAAACAAAAACAACAACAAACTTTATAGCAAAAGCTTAGTGGAATTCACAAGTTAGGTAAAGCTTCAAAAGTATAAAGCTTCTGGTTAAATTAAAGGTTATCCTACGGATAGTTAAACGCGGTACTAAACGGATTTCGTACAATGCAATTTTATCGTGTGATAACTATCCGCTGGACAAGAAATTTATACGCTGGATAGCAGCTAAAACCGATTAAGTTAAACGTCTTTGATACAACCGGCCCCAGAAAATTAATTAGAGTAATTTAGCAAACTTTAATACAGTTGCATTGAGAAGGAAAGCAGTGCATGTTTTACGCTATAACTTAAAGCAACAATATTCATTTATATAATTAAACAACAAAATATTTGCAACAATATTCAAATTCAGTTAAAATTATATTAGCTAAGACAGGTCTTAATGATGATATGTTTATAAATGTTTATTTAATATGTTTATATATATATATATATATATATATATATATATATATATATATATATATATATATATATATATATATATATATATATATATATATATATTTTATATATAAACAACAAAATATTTGCCTTTATATAAGATACAAAAGTATACAGATCGTACGTAAATCCTCAGTCAGAATTATTATAATGTAACATATAACTTGTAATTGAAATCTTGCATATAAATGTAATTCTTGTACTTTGTTTTGTTTACGTCGCATTCGGGAATTTCCACGTGTAATTCCCGCACTTGAACACCAATTTCCGGTATCGGTGTTATTGATCTCACGCCAGCCAATGAAATCCATAATTTCATTACGTTTCTCCAGAGTCATGTCCAGCACCTAACCTGCGAACGGGCGTATTCTGGGTACAAGACTTGTACCAGGGCCTTTTCCTTCGTCACATTTTCAAAAAAGGCCCTGGGAGCGGGGTTGATTACATTGGTATCAAGCGATTTATTGTGCAGCTCCATTCTCGTACCCAGAGCCCTTCTTACGCGCGGTGCGACGAGGGGCTCTGGCCAAATCCATATTCCGAACTGGCATCTGATTGTCTAGTTCTAACACCGGATATTGTTTTCTTACCATGTTTTTATGGTATCCGGTTATGGATTTGGCCAGAGCCCCTCGTCTCACCGCGCGTAAGAAGGGCTCTGGGTATGAGAATCGTGCAGCTCATTATGCGTCGGTTTATTGCTTACTGGCTGCTTTTTAGTCGGAATGTTCCGAAGGAACTTTATTGACTGGAGGATATTATGTTTGGAATTTTCCGAATTATCAGCAGCCAATAACAATAAACCGATGGTTTTCCAATGATGACGTTTCAATACAGTATCAATAAAGTGAGAATATATATCCAATTTATTTTTTATCTGTTTTTTTTCAAGCGAACGTATACTAGTCTGTAAAATGTACTTTGGCAAAATGTTGCCAACCTTGGGATACAATACTTGATATGAAAATACAATGACGTATAGCGTAAACATCCGAAACTGCATACATAATGAGTTACATAATAAATCGCTTCAGCAAATCTGACGAACAAGTTGAACACGACTACCTTTAATTTTGGTGTTCGTTAAAGCATAACCGAACTGTCTCAGCGATAGCGTAGGGAAATATTTAAAGGGCAAAAATTATGGGCGAAAATTAAAAAGTATAAAAAATTGAACCTCGGAAAAACCTAGCTTCCTGCACAGACGTTGTTAGTGGCCGAGGCTCCACCTAATCTTCGCTCACATTCGCTATGCATTCATCTACCCGGTAATTAGCGAATCACAATCATCTACACGATAATTGATAGATCGACTTTCACTGACCTTCATATGGAAAACCCAAAATATAAAAATATAATCATGGTGCGCTATTATCAACAACTCTGCAGTATTTTTAAGCCAGTTTTCCACTTCAAGGGTAACGTACCGAAGCGTATCAAAAACATTTTTAAATTTCAAAATTTAGTGAATATTGATTGGTTAATACTTCCGTAGTACGCCAAAAAGTTGACTTTTCATTCAACGATCAACTTTTCATTTTGATACGCGAATATACAATGAAGTACGTGGATTTATCAACCTATTTTCAATCTGCGCATGCTCACCACACTTTACTGTGCATCAGAAAAAGGCTATTCATTCTATTATAAACGAAAAAGAAGGATGTTTTCGTAAATCTCCCAACTGGCGCAAGAAAATCGCTTATTTATCAAGCATTACCGAAAGTATGACCGAAAATATGAATATAATTTTTGGTGGTAAACATTTAGTAATCGTGGTTTCGCCATTGATAAATTTAATGCGAGATTAAGTAAAAAAAACTACGCGATCTAGGAGTCAGTGTCGTTAAGTGGAATCGAGAGCGATGAAGAAGTGAAGGCAATGGAAGAAGGAAAATGTTCTGTATTATATGGCACACTAGACTCATTGCATGTTGAAGACCGCTGAATGGACACGAATGCTTTCCGACAAAGTGTATAGCAAAATGGTTTGTGCTAGCTTTGACTGTTGATGCATGAAGCTCATGTGATTAAGCTTTGGTATTTATTATAGAAAATCCTAAATATTTGTTCGGTTCTTCTAATTCTCAAATCCACAGGAATCGGTCGGCCTTGGCCATTTTAATAGTCGTTATTTTTAATTTGTCTTTTTATACGTTGCCTTCTATTAACTATTGCATGTAGTACTAGCAAGTTTATATGAGCTAGCCATTCTAGTTAAAATACATACCCCAACCCTCTGATGTATATAGAAAACAATTATGAAGGGTTTACATCAGAGGGTTGCATGGGGTGTGTATATTAACTAGAATGGCTCATACAGTATAAATTTGCTGGTACTGCATACAATATATTGATAATCGAAGTGTCTATTCAGCCGGCAGGCGGCTGTTTAGAAAACTGCCTGCTATAGAGTGAGTATAGTTACATATAAAAACTTTTATTTGCGCTAGTTTTTACCGAGCTTGCCGTTAGCGCATACGATAAAAGCCCTGCGTGCGGAAAGTGAAATCCAGTCCGGGTGTGTTTTGTCTGACTTAGCACTTTTTCTTTTTTTCTTTCCCGCCTTTTTTAACTCTCAAAAGGTTAGGTTAGGGGTTTGGCGTTAGGAAAGGGTTTGCGGTTGGGATCTGTTTATCTCATCTTATAAAAATTCAACTTTAACTATAAACACTATACTGTATAGCTGGCAATTTGCTAAATAGCTGGCTGCCGGCTGTATATATAGACACTTCGATAGATAATACGAGGCAACGTATAAAAAGACAAATTCAAGACAATATAAAATAACGACTAATAAAATCGGCGTGGGTGACCAACCGTGGGTGGTCATTCTCACTGATCTCAAAAACATGGCTGTTTGCCAGGAGTGGGATAAGCAAAATTTCAATTTTCAAAAGCATATATTCGGAAAATCGCGTTTCCCACAATGTGCTTTGAAGCAATTTTTGTTCAAGAAATGAGAAGAATTGACTTATGGTAGGAGATAATGAAATATAGGGCAAGTTTGAAATTAAAGCAACAATATTCATTTATATAAACAACAAAATATAAGCAACAATATTCAAATTCAGTTAAAATTATGTTAGTTAAAACAAGTGCTAATGATGAACCCATAGAAACGCCGTCTTTTTGGACATAAATTTGCTCGTCAAAAGAAAAGGCCGGCAGTTCAATCCAGAATGAGCTTTCCGAAGTGCGTTTTTTCAAAGTGGTCACAATTAATTCGTCTTTAATTTATAAATACGATCTAGAGACTAGAATAATTTTGACAGTGTGGGAAGGTGGAACATTGGTGAAATGGGATTCAACATCGAGAGAAACGAACTGGTAGCCTTCTTGAAACAAATGTTTGGGAATATTGTTAATATTGGTCCCCGCATCAAAATAATCAGAAAGAGAATGAGCATTCAAAGTAAAGGATTTAGTAAAGAAGATAAAAATTTTCCAACGTTGTAGTGTGGAGTGTTAGTAAAACACCTGGCAGCCATCCTATATTCAAACGTATTATGGAACGGACAAGCATTCACTGTATGAAAGCAAGAATTGCTATTTGCCATCAACAAATACGGTCCACTAATCACGTAATTACTGAGAATCGACAAAAACTTTTGACCATGATATCCGATGACTCCTACGCTCGCCTCTATGAGTTTCTAAAATGCAGGGCTGCATCCGTTAATAACAACATCTCCGCCAGACATCAAAAGAAACTACAAAACTTAAACAACGAACTTGGTCCAACACAGACAACTGAAAGAAAGGAATGGGTGATCAACCTTTCCAGCAAGCCTCTATCGACATGTGAACGATCCATCTTGGAAAAAGGGCCCAAGTTTGCTCCAACGCCGCTTAGTATCCCCGACAAGAACATAGTTGCCGAGATTGAAGCAGCCATTTCTAACCTACCTGATGAGTCCAAAGATGCCATTCGAACCTCTGCAGCAAGTCTTCTACAACGATCTCAAATAACCAACCACAAGAATACCACCGCTGATGAACGCAAAGCAATTCTCAAGCTAAAGAAAGACAAGACTCGTGTCATGATGAAAGTGGATAAAGGGAACTGTTTTATTGTCATGGATCGAAGCGATTACGATGCAAAGATGGAAGGTTTGTTGAGTGATTAGGACACTTATGAGAAAGTCGATAAGCCCCCGTTCAAAAGAATTGAACGCAAATTGAATTCACAGTTACTTGAGCTAAAACGCGAACAAAAACTTGACCAACGTACGTACTATAAACTACATTCCACTGACGGTATACCACCTGCTATACGAGGATCTGTGAAACACCACAAACCCAACAATCCTCTTCGCCCAATCGTTACTTGTAGGAATACAGCACTCTACAACACTTCTAAGTTTCTTGCCGGCATTCTTTCACCGCTTGAGAACCATAACAGCTACTCTGTTGACAATTCCACCGACTTCGCTAAAAAGATTTCTCATACTAACATCGACGATGACGAAATCATGATCTCTTTTGACGTAGTTTCTTTATTCACAGCTATACCAGCTGATAGAGCATGTGAGCATATCCGCAACAAACTCACGAAAGACAAGACTTTACAAGACAGAACTAAACTTTCAATTGACGACATCATCAAACTTTTACACTTCACACTTTCAAATAGTTACTTTATTTATAACAAACAAACGAACAAACAAGTTCACGGTTGTGCTATGGGTAGTCCTGTTAGCCCAATTGTGGCAAACCTTTGCATGGAGGAAATTGAGGATCTAGCCCTTAGCCAATCGACTCTACCACCGAAGAAATGGTTTCGCTATGTTGATGATGTTTTTTCAATTATTAAAAGGCATGCGTTAACTAATTTCTACAACTTACTTAATTCAATTGACACACACATTAATTTTACTATGGAACAAGAACATAACGGGAAACTATCTTTTTTAGACACTTTAATCACACGCAATAACGGAACACTTCCAATCGACGTTTACCGCAAACCTACACACACTGGACGATACTTAGACTATAATTCACACCATGACAAACAACACAAAATTAGCACTACACAAACTCTACTACACAGGGCAGCAACATTACCTAACACTGAGCAAGGAAAACAACAAGGACGAATACATGGAACTAACGCGTTAATCTCCAACGGTTATCCCAAAAAATTCGTGGAGGAAATTGAACGCAAGAGAGCAAATAAACAAGAGTTCGTACCACCACCCGAAGATTTAGTTAGAATATTTTTTGAATGTGTTGAGCCGAAGTTGAACTGTAACTACAGTATGCTGTTCTGCCGTATATCAGAGGCCTCACAGAACCTCTCAAACGACTTCTGAAACAACATGATATCCGAGTCATGTCAAAATCCCTGTATACCTTGGAAAAAATGTTTCCTTCGCCAAAAGACCGACCACCCGCGGAAAACCAAACTAATGTTATTTATCAAATTGGTTGCTCGGACTGCCCATGGAACTACATCGGTGAGACAGGCAGAGCTTTCAACACCAGAAAAGAGGAACATGTGAGAAATGTTAAACAATTCAAGCACGGGTCTAACATCGCTAAACATGCTTGGTCAAATGATCATAAAATAGATTTTGAAAACAGCAAAATCATCGACGTCAAAGGAAACTACCGTCATAGATCAAACCTCCAAAGTTGGCACACTGCGATTACAACTAATGCTGACAATAACTCGAAACATTTGCCTGAACAATACCGGTCTCTTAAAAAGATCTTGAACAGTTAATCTATTTTTCTTGTTAATATAATATCATCATATATCTATATATAACGCAGGCGGAGCGGAACTGTTTAATTGTTTTTGTATGTAATTGTAAACCAATGTTTTTCCATGTAATTCATTATCACTTGCCCGTTGAAGACTGCAGACTGGCAGTCGAAAGCTCGTTTCAATAATTTTTTATAAACCAGAGAACGTCCAAACTATTAATAAGTGTTAGTAATGTCAACTATTGGCTGAATTTAGGTAAAGTGTCAAATTTCTTATGAGTCTTTGGCAAGCCATGTGCTCTGTCGAAATGTGATAGGTCTTAGAATGTCACGTTGTTCGTCAGTAATTTCCATGGCCAGAAATCATGGACATAATTTATTCTACTTCCTTACTAATTTGCATAGAAATATGGCCCAACTGTATATAGTAGATTGTACAACGCGATATTGTAAACGCAAAATCTGAGAATATGGTAGATCCTTTGCAACTTGCCGAAATCGCTGCTTGCAAAACAAAGACTGTCGAAGAATGTAGTAATATTAACCTGATTTAAGTTACTATTATTCCTGCTATTTCTATATTTGTCAGAGGTTAATTTTTAACTACATTTGTCTATTTAGCTCTATATAAAAATACCGCACTATAGGAATAAACTAAAAAGCAGGAAAAACAGTAACTTAAACTAGACCAAAATTACACTAGATATATCGACAAACTTTGATTTAGCACGAGCGATTTCGGCAAGAGTGCAAACAATCTACCATATTCTTAGCTTTTGCGATTTACCTCATCGCGTTGTACATACTGTTTACAGTGAAAGCCATATATTTCAAAGTGATATGTAAATTTTAATGGAATTAGAATAAATTATGTCCGGGATTTCTGGCCATGACTACGTTTGTGAAGTTTAAGTAGGCGTAGTTCTGTAAAGAATAAAGTCCAGTTATAATATCAGGTCATAATCCAATTCCTTCAACTTAGAGGAACCAGAAAAAAGAGATTTGATGGAAATTACATAATCGGAGCGATAAATGAGAACAATGCAATTTCCTTTATCAGGCTTAAGGAGGGCAAAAGTTTCTGTTAGTTTATTTAGAATGTTTATCTTCGTGCGCCCTAGCTTGTAGCTTGAACTCCTTCAAGTCCAGATCAATATAATTATATAGGTGAAGGAACGAAGAGAGTTCGTAATCTTATCCTGTACGTATCTTTCTTCTTTGAAAATATCCAAACGTGATACCTGTCTCCAAACTTCTTCAGCCACAACCATGATTTTTAGTTGGTCAGGTCGTTCGGGTTCTCAGTGATGATGCCATCTGATGTCCATTTCAGTGCGGTTAACGCAGAGAGCTTTCCGTGGTGTCTACGAACAATCATGCTTTTCTAGAGGAGGCGGTTGATGTAAAAGCAGATAATTTTATATTTCATCCAGTTTGTGCGCTGAGATAGTTGATGTTTAAGTTCAGTTGTTTCGGTATAGTAGCCTATAAGCTTCTGGAGCGTGATTTTCTTGTCATAAATGGCGTCATTTAACAACAGATGCAGATATCGTGTTTGGGCCTTCTTCTTCTGATGTTGGGACTCAGATATGGCCTAGCAACTCCACCTAACCAACTAGAAATCATGGCGCTGAAGACGTTTGGAGACATCTATCACTTTTGGATATTTTCAAGATACATACAAGATGAAATTAAGAACTCTCTTCGCTCCTTCACTGGATTTAATTATATTGATCTTGACTTGAAGGAGTTCAAGCTAGGGCGCAAGAAGATAAACATTCTAAATAAACTAACAGAAACTTTTGCCCTCCTTAAGCCTGATAAAGGAAATTGTATTGTGCTCGTTAATCGCTCTGATTATGTAATTTCCATCAAATCTCTTTTTTCTGAAGTTTAAGAAATTGGATTATGACCTGGCATTAACTGGATTTCATTCTTTACAGAACTACCTACTTAAACATCACAAACGTAGCGAAATTACTGACGAACAACTTGACGCTCTAAGACCTACTGTATCACAGCACATTTCGGCAGAGCACATGGCTTGCCAAAGACTAACAAGAACTGATTTGACACTTCACCTAAATTCAGCCAATAAATAGTTGACACTACTAACACTCCACACTGCAACGTTGGAAAATTTTTATCTTCTTTACTAAATCCTCTTACTTTAAATGGTCATTCATTTTCTGATTCTACTGATGCGGTGACCAATATTAACAATATTCCCAAACAGTTGTTTCAAGAAGGCTGCCAGACTAGTTCGTTTCTTTCGATGTTGAATCCCTTCTTACCAATGTTCCACTTTCCCACACAGTCTAAATTATTCTAGATCGTGTTTATAAAGACGAATGAATTATAACCACTTTGACAAAACGCACTTTGAAAACTCATTTTGGATTGCTGCAACAAAACTGCCTTATGGGTTCTGTGGGTTCATCATTAGTACCTGTCTTTGATAATATAATTTTCACTGAATTTGAAAGATTAATAGTTTCCGAGTTGATTGCCGATGGTACAGCTGATGATACTCTTGTTTTGATAAAACCTTCCAACATTTCCGCCTTTTTAGCTAAGTTCACTAGTTTCGATCCTAACTTAAATTTCACAGATGACATGTTTCCCGATGGCGTAGTTCATTTTTTAGACATAAAAGTCTCTGTTGATGGCATTGACATTTATCGTAAGGACACCCACACCGGTCAGTATTCACATTTTCAAGTTTTGAGCCTTTTCATCGCAAAATTGCATGTCTAAAATCTCTGTTCAACCGGGCTTTTAAAATTTGCAGTACGAAAACACTTTTCAACAATCAAATTTAAATCATCCAATCTTTTATGACTTGGAATGGTTATCCTAATGGCGTTGGAAACGTTTTGATTAAAAATCTTAAAACTAAGTATACTGATATTTCTACTTCCGATGCCGTTAATCATGACACGGATGATATGTTGCCTAAAATTGTGGCTTTTCGTTTGAAATCATGTCTTAATAAAGTACAAAAAATTTATTTCTAAGCCGGTTAAGCCGCTAAGTAAATCACTATTTATGACGCTAAAAAACTGTCCTATTTTGTTTCCAACAAAGATAAACTTCCTCATTTATCTCAATAGTAATTTTGTATACGAGGTCGCTTGTCCTGGTTGTGGCAAAACTTGACACAAAGATGCCTTTTTGTACGTTTGAAGAAGCATGCAACTAGGCTCTCTTCTAGTACAGTGGGCCAACATTATTCTGAGTGTGAACATCCTGAATTCTTATAGCTACTTTACATAACAAGTTCACATTACTCAACGATCTTCCTTTGCCTTCTGACAACTCTTCTCCTTTTGAAAACATTGTTTTCAGTAACTACATAATACTTTACATTACTAAATCTACCAACTACAACATGCTTGCTTTTGTTGAAGCGCTGCTTATCAAACACCACAAACCTTTCCTTAACACTGGACATAAAGCTAGTAAAGAACTACAAATGTTCACATAACACTCTTCTACTTGCCGGTTATTTCCTTTCTATACCTTAATCTTTTTTTATATATAAAACATTGTTGTAAATATAGCTAAATAATCCATTTTCAGTTTTTACCAATTTCTTTATCATGTTTCGCTTCGCTTGGATAATCCTTCCTTCCGCCCACATGACAGATGCTCTCTCTCTGCGCTGTACAAGGTATCTCAAAAAGCTATGAAAATTCAACAGGTTGTTGTGCATCACAAACGTATCCAAACAATTCAATTTTTACATAGAACGAAAGAGCAGTTATTTAGCTTTACTATTATACCCTTCCTAACCGTAACAATGCGAAATGGCCACATACTCGTCAAATGAAAATTGTCAGTCAAAATCACATTCTTTCACCGTTGGGAATTGAAAATACTTTAATTATGCAAAGTTAATCAATCCAAAAGCGACTCGAGGCTGCTGCAAGGTACTTGTTTCAGTGGTTAATTGAACCATGTTTATGGCAATAATGGACGTTCTTATGATCTCACTAACACGAAGATTGACGAGTTGAGCTTATTTGAGATAATTTAACATTCGATTTTAATTCCCTCTTGGGAATTGTTTATATTTCGTTTTCCATGCAGTTCCCAACGGGGGACGAATGTGATTTCGACAGGCAATTTTTATTTAAAAAGAGTATCATTAAAAAGCTAAATAACACTTTTTTCGTCCTATGTAAAAATTGAATTGTTTAGCCGCGTTTATAATGCACGACAGCCTGCTGAATTTCCATAGCGTTTTTTTACACACCCTCTATCTATCTATCTATCTATCTATCTATCTATCTATCTATCTATCTATCTATCTATCTATCTATCTATCTATCTATCTATCTATCTATATATCTATCTATATATATATCTATATATATATATATATATATATATATATATATATATATATATATATATATATATATATATATATATATATATATATATATATATATATATATATATATATATATATATATATATATATTGAACTCGCGACCTTCGAATTACTTGATTGACTCTCTACCAACTGAGCTACACGGTCAGACGGATTTAAGACTGGAAATTATGAAATATATACTGAATATCATAAACATACTCGTTTATATTAATTCTGCATCGAACAATACTAGTTCTGCAAGTGTTATGTTAGTTGTGTAATTGTGTAATTATTCAGCATATATTTCATAATTTTCAGTCTTAAATCCGTCTGACCGTGTAGCTCAGTTGGTAGAGCGTCGATGTAGTAATTCGAAGGTCGCGGGTTCAAGACTCAGCCGCGGCAGACAACATCTTTCTGCTTGCGCCGGGTATGGAAATTATATAATACATATGTATATTATTGTAAAGTATTGTATTTCATTCTGTCTGAAGTTGACTTAAAAAGTCGAAAAGAAAGTCGAAAATTTACAGTCTCAACCTGCGTCTTGATTTGAATCGTATTGTATTCTCAAGATGTCTTGTCTTTTCGGATTTTTTTTTTACTTTGTTATCAGTTACGTTACCTTTAAAAGCCAATAGCGATATAAGTAACCAATGATGAATTGGTCTAGACATTCTCCGTTGATTTCGTAAACCTGTATAGGAACGAAAAGCAACTTAGGTTTTAATTCAATGTATATACGGTATGTACTTTCACAAATACGTGCAGACATGCCGGATTGGTCGCTCCACTTTTGTCAACTTTTATGGCCATGACACATTTCATGCATGAAGCCAATTGGTTGTCCTTAACAAATTGTCCAAATTGTAAATTGGCTTTTGTCCCCAGTTTACCGAAATGTTTCGTTGCACTTTTTGTGCAAGACACAGGTATTCGATATAGACACTCCATTGGTTCGCTTGAATACTATTAATGATATGAGCTGCGTAAGTCTATATAGCTGAAATTATTCAAACATCTGATGATACAACGAAAAACTCGTGGTATCTAATAATAACAGCTCTACAATTACGTTTAAAAGACTAAAGTTCTCTTAGTCAGTGAAAAAAAACCTAGCTCTTTGTCTTTCAGTGGGAGACAACAATTCAGTGACATACATATAGCAGCAAGTACTTTAGTAGTCTTATATAAATGACCTAGTGTTTGAAGTTTTCTACATTTATAATTAGTTCTAATCATGCTTGTCATGCACTGATATACCTTTAATATCTCCAGTAACAAACTTGACAGATTCCGTAGTTTAAACACTTCTCAAATGACACAATTGCATGTCATGTGCTTGATATCCATATACTAGAAGTTGGGAAAATTACATGAGCTTTTGTACTAAGTCTAAGAATATTAAAAATCATGTGATAAAAATAAACCAATCATATTAGCTTATGGTTCGTTTTTTGTCACATGATGTTTTTATATTCTTAGGATAAATACTCAGGTAACCGGAAGCAGTACTAAAATGCGGTCCCCTGCAAATAGAACTTCCGGCGTTTCCGCCTACAAGTAAAGTTATATTTAGTACGCTACATTCTCCTGTCGACCACCAGTTGGTCCGTACGTTAGGATTCAAACTGCGCTTTAATTTAATTAAATATTTTGGGATCAAAATACTATCAAAATGAAGAGGAAATTGAGACGAATACATTGGTGTACGACCAAAATATTAAAACCAACGATACCAAAGTTATCAAGTATCAAACGTACTGCATTTTTAATTTGTTTAATAATTTTGAGCGATTTGTCAACAATACAATTTCGCTCATTAAAACTGCACTTTAAAACCTTAAAAATAAAATATTTGGGGCTCTAAATACTATAATAATGAATAGAAAAGTGAGGCGAATCCACTGGTATACAGCCAAAAACAAGAATAAAGCCAACGATACCAAAGTTATCATGGATCAAACGTACTGCATTTTTAATTAGTTTAATAATTTTGAGAGATTTGTCAACAAAGCAATTTCGCTTGACTTTCAAAGGCCATAAATCGCTAGAATACTGTTGTTTAGTAATACATTCGACAACCGTAAATACAATTTCTTACGCTGAATCAAACGGTGGTATTTTTTGTAAAAAGAAATTCAGAAAACATGAAAGGTTATTTTGAGCGGCTTGTCTTTCAAAAGCCGTGAATCGCTGGAATAGAAATCAATTATGAAATCAATTTCTATCCGTAAATACAACTTTTTATGCTGATTCGAACAGTGATATTGCTGCCCTTGGTAGGCGGATACAACCAGAGATAAACCCCAGCTAACAAACTAACAAAGAAACAAACAAACAAACGAATAAAATCACAAGCGGAATATAAAGCGGTACCAAACTTGGCACGGCACCGCAATATAAAGCGGTGCCAAACTTTGCAATTTCCCCGAGCCCCGCTAGCAATTCCGGCCGAAATGCCTTCGCTCGAAAGGTCGAAATTCTCCTTATATTTTTCATAGTTTTCAGGTAGTTGCATCGCCACCAACGAAAGCTTGGTACTACTTTTGGCACTACCTATACAGGCATAGACTGTTCAAGAATATACTAGCAGTACATTCTAGAACTGCTAGATGTACACACTAGAAGAATCCCGGCAAACTTCAAAGCCACAACAAAGATGTTGAATTGTACCCCACCGTGCACAAATCTTTTGTCTTAACTTCATTAAATCAGTTCCGATCGTGGCTGCACGTTTCATCCAGCTATCCCTATTGGACGATTACTTAATTATACCAAACTACAATGAGGTTAATCACCGTGACCGTGCACATATTAACATAAACTCAGACAAAACATATAACAAGCACTTCTGTTTAGTTTCCAGACCATCATGTCCTTCATATATTGATAGACTATATGCTAGAAGTGCATCGCAGATCCGCCCTTATTCTACGCGGAAACGCCGAAAGTTTTATATGCAGTTCTAAGCCTTTGGCAGCAATTCGTTGTTAATATATCTTTCATACCATCGGTACATTTAAAAAAGAAAACCAAATCTAGAAATTCATGCCAATAATACAAAGGAATGAAATCTAATGCTACGAGCTCGAGTCTCTGGTAGCTGATAGCCTACAAGTAAAGTTATATTTATACACTACATTCCTCCTGTCGGCCGGCAGTTGGTCCGTACGTTAGGATTAGAACTGCGCTGAAATATAAATATAAAAAAGATGAGAAAAGAGAAAACCAACTGTACGCTAGTTATCAAGGATCAAACGTACTGCATTTTTAATTAGTGTAACCATTTTAAGCGATTTGTCACCCATCTGAATTTCGCTTGACCTTCAAAGGCCATAATCACAGTAGCGTAGCCAACCCGTGGATTAATCACGCTATGCAAATATTTTCATGTTCGCATTGACTGTGAGAGCAGTCCATTTCTAAAGAAATTAATGATAATAATTTTGAACTTGCATAGCGGGACTAAATTATCGGGCTGGCTACGCCACTGGCCATAAATCGCTAGAATACTGTTGTTTAGTAATACATTCGACATCCGTAAATACAATTTCTTACGCGGAATCGGTGGTATTACGGTGGTATTTTTGTCCTTATTGGGCGGGTAAAACCACAGTTAAGGCGCAACAAAACCCATTTTTTAAACATAAACGTTTATAAAAATTCATATATTATTAGAAATCCTAGAGTACGGTGCAAGTTTATTTCAATTGTTTATGTATGACTTTGTATCAATATAGACTTTGTTCTTGATGTTCAATCTTTCCTATGCATTGTTTGTGAAAGTTTCAAAGGAAAGCAAAATATTTTCATTAGCATCCTGTACGAATTAAATTTATTTTATTTCAAAGTGCGAGTAATAAGTTGAAGCTCGGGTTGTAGACTTTATAAATATCGGCAAAAGCAGTTAATTTCAATTCACATTTAAAACCGTTTTACGTAGAGTTTCGTTTTGAATTTTACACTAAAATAAAGCACATAGAAACCAAAATAATATACCTACTTTATATATTTTAGAAATTAATAGTTTGGTACTTAAAAGTCTTCAATTTCATCTATTTTTTGCAGGTTTGTACAAAAAATTTTACGAAAATTTATCGTGTTGCCATGACTAACATGACGTGCCAACGCGAGCCTGCGTTCAGTCACAGATGAGGTAAGTACAGATATGAATCTCACGGCAAATTATGTCACACCGATTAAATAGACTTTAAAATTGGATTAATTCACTATTTGTAGCTACCGTTTATCAATTTATATTGTTCTCAATCCACATTAAGTTATAGTTCAGTGGCGGGTTGGGGGTCTGAAACGTAGTCAAAAACCTCGAGGTTAAACGGCCATATTGGAATTTTGGAAAGTTTATTGTAAATATTTAAAGTTGGAAGTTGTTTTTCTGTCTGCGTTTCGAACAGTCCGGTTAGTGACAGTCATTTAAGTACTTGGAATTGGAATTATGTTTACTTTACTTTATTTAACAGTATTATTGTCAGTGGCGTAGCTAGCGGTCCTGCTTGTCCTGCCCAGCAGGACTAAAAATTTCCCTAAATTTTCTTACTAAAACATTGCCTTATTTATCTTGAAGCTCTAAAAATTTATCATTATCATATTGTTATTTGTCTCATTTTCTCGTCTTTTTTGTTATTATTTTTTAAAAAGTTTTTCGCATTCTGTTACATTTACGCAATTTTACAGCTTGCCGTGTCTGTTACCTAGCAACTGCAACTCTACATTGATTTACACGCGACTCGTATTTCAGTCCTGCCATTTTCAAATGGCAGGACTAATTGCTACTATATTTCATAGTAAATGCAAGAAATCTTGGTTTCTGATTGGATAATTAGGTCTGCGCATACTCAAACCGACTGTTTACAAATGCGAAGTCCTGCTCTCTCGAAATGGCAGGACTTGGCCTTGTATTGTCTTTACTTGTGAGCTTTCCGCGAGACTAAACCCACATTTTACTTATTCTGTCGAGATTACTCAAGTTATGAATATGGAAATCAACTAGTGTGGAAGCCCAATGTGATTTTGATATAATTTCTGGTTGCTGCTAAGATATTTTAGCTCATGAAATGCATGTGAACCACACTGTAAATTAAAAAGGGCTGAAACGACCCCAAAAATGGGGCCAAAACGGTGACCGCAAAATAGATCTTTTTTTGGGGTCAAAATGGCACCTATAGCAATGCGGCCCCTAGGGGTGATTTGGCCCTTCCAGTGTAAGGGCTGTTTCAGCTTTTAGTAGGAGCTGTTTTGGCAAAAGCAGGGGCTATTTCAACTTTCAATAGGGGCCAATTCAGAAAATTAGGGGGCTATTTTGGCATTTCGAGGAGTTAATTTGGCTCCCATTTGTGGTCATAATGAACCCCAAAAAGCGTCGATTTGGCTCGCTAACCGGAGCTGTTTTGGCTACTGAGTTACAGAGTAGTTTCAGCCCCAATGAAGAGCTGCTTTAGAACCGACGGAGCCGATATAGCTTTACTAATGGTGTAGTTTTTTAGCACCCAAAGGGCCAATATGGTTCTATTTCTGAGCCATTATAGACCACAAGAAAGGCCAATTTAACCCCTACTTTTTTAACCAGAGCTATTTTGGCCCTCTCAGAAGAGCACAGTTTCAGCCCCAAAGAAGAGCTGCTTTAGAGCCGAAGGAGCTAATATAGCTTTTTTCATGGTGTAGTTTGTAGCACCCAAAGGGTCAATTTGGTCCAATTTCAGAGCCATTATAGATCCAAAAGAAAAGCCAATTTAACCCCTACTTTGTTAACCGGAGCTGTTCTGGCCCTTTCAGAGGAGAGCAGTCTCAGCCCCAATGAAGAGGTGCTTTAGAACCGATCGAGCTGATATAGCTTTTTGGTGGTGCCGTTTTATATAGCATTTAAAGTCATGTGCATGGATTTGGTTGCACTCTTGCATGTAGACGTATTCTACATGTATATAATGAATCAGGCAAAAATATTGGGGTTTATTTGGTCTTGATTAAATTACTACAATTTCTCCAACAGACCAAGATTGGAATGAATTATTGCAATATAAGTTGAGATAAATGTTCCAATTTCTGTATTATAAAGACAATACTATAACTAAAATTACAATATACATGCACAGTAGTCAGTATTATGGATCTCACCGAAATGTGGGAACCATCAAAAGATTCGTACATATATGCCATATGGCTCCGAAAGTTTACAATTCTAATTTTAAAGAGCAATCAACTTGTGATAGCAATAGCAGGCGCGGTTGTTAACATGAACGCAATACGAATAATTTCTAATACATTACCACAGTTCGGTGAGATGTGAGACAATACACACATTCCATCAATAACATTAACTTGGGTTAGCATATTACGAAAGTCACCGAACTGTGGAATCGCATCAAAAATTCGTATATCGACCACTCCCACAAACGTCTACGACCACGCCTACATTCGACTACATAGTTTTGCATGTTTACAATTCTAATTTTGAACAGCCAATCAGGTTCTTGGTAATTGGCTGTTTAAAATTAGAATTGTAAACGTGCAAAACTATGTAGGCGCGGTCGTAGACGTTTGTGGGAGTGGTCGATATACGAATTTTAGATGCGATTCCACAGTTCGGTGACTTTCGTAATATGTCAACATAACTCTCAAAAAGTGTAAAATTACTGTAGTACTAATACTCATGAGTCATGACAAGTCATTGAAGAGGGCTACTATAGTCTGCAAAGCAGACAAGATGCTCTTCGTGTGGCAGCACTCAATATTGAAGATGTAAAAACTTGCCAATAAGGCTATAATTGCATCAAAACAACTGTTGCTTGTTATGGAACTTTCATCCTTTCCCTCGATAACGTATGATTGACAGTTTCTAGTCGTATTCTAGCAAGTTCGATGCCAACGACCACAATATGGCTTGTGATAAGTTTGAAATTGTATCATTTGCATCTTCAGACTCCTACAAAAAAAACCCAATTAGAATGTATGCAATAATCCGCAATTACAGGGGGTTATAGGACACATAAGATATAAGGTCTCACCAAGAAACCCAATAATAAAGCTCTTACATACATCAGACACAAAATACCTGAAAAAGTATATCACACCCGACCCCTATAACTCTTCCAAAAGCATTAAGTATAACATGACTTAGATTCTGCACTTCACTTGGTGGAATTAATATTAGAATCATGATGAAGTCCACCTTATCACAACTCGCACACCCGATTACCTATATATACATGAACTTACGGTTACAGCTTAACAGCTGGCCTCTGTAGCTCAGAGCGCTGCACCGGAATCGCAGGGCCATAGGTTTGATTCCTACCAGAGGACCTTGTGCTGCATTTTTTGCAGTTGTTCCTGGTTAGGTCTTAAAATGTATATATTCTCACTTGGATTCATTCTAATATTAATTCCACCAAGTGAAGTGCAGAATCTAAGTCATGAAGTCCACCTTATCACAACCCGCACACCTGATTACCTATATATACATGAACTTACGGTTACAGCTTAACGGCTGGCCTCTGTAGCTCAGTTGGTTAGAGCGCTGCACCGGAATCACAGGGCCGTAGGTTTGATTCCTACCAGAGGACCTTGTGCTGCATTTTTCGCAGTCGTTCCTGGTTAGGTCTTAAAATGTATATATTCTCACTTGGATTCCAAACCCTAACATTCTAATATTAAGTATAACATACCAATATACAGTAATATTTTGAAAAATCAAAATATATGCTGCCTCGCAACAAACTCTCCTAAACATAAGCTCACTATAAGCACACAAATATTATTCAAATTTACAGTATACTGTATCATAAGAAAAATAAATACAAAATTGGAAACATGAATTTCCATAGCCTGCATGGTACAAGTGATTCAGGCAGACTACATAAAAACATAATACATGATATACATATAACTATACGATCTCTCCCCTTTACGAGTAGAATAGGCGTTCGACAGAGTAGAGTATTAAAGTTCCAAATCATTTTGTTTGAATTACTTCACCTATCTATTTGTTTTTATGTATGGTAGATTCTGTGGTATGAACACTTGCAAAATTACTCAAAAAAATTTAAAATATGTGACATTATGTTGCCTTGACAACACTTGACACAACGTGAGCCTGCGTTCAGTGCTGGCCAATTGCTAATAGTTCATGTTAAATCAATGTTTGGAAAATATAGGCAAAGGGTTGCTGCATGCATTTATTTCTAGTTAAATATTAATTGGACATGCTCATGTCACTAGTGGTATTCATTATATCTTGGTCAGACAAAACAAATTCCACAACCCACAGGTTAAAATAGACATCTTGTGAATTATATCACAAACGATTAATAAATTTTTGCTGCAGCAAGCACAGATTCACCAGAAACATGTAACCTCATGAGTTTACACACCCCAAAACAACACTTTCCTAAAATGATAGCTTTCCTGAATCATTTAATTTTATAACTGGACTTAGCTGATCTGTTCTTATAGTTTTTATATTTTTAGACTTTTTGTTATTCAAGTTTGAAACAAGACCAAGATTGGTAGCGTTTAATTTTGACAATTTAAGAGAATGTAGTTCTGCATTACTGTTTTTCTCTGTATCTCATCCTTAATAAGCCTACCATTTTTAAATTTCAAATTGCCTCTTTCTTTCCTCTTCTATATATTAATAGTTTTTCTTTGGAAAATATCAGTAATCATATTTCTAATCTGTACAGTTCTGTTCCTACACACC
>CACRXK020008482.1:0-20732 GCA_902702795.2 Paramuricea clavata
ATAAAGTGAATGATAATTAAAAATTACTGCTGTTAATGAGAGGGTAATATTTTCTGTAGTTACTTTATGTGACCTTGATACTGTATGCTTTATTAATGGATGCTTACAATATTCATTATATTGTATGTTGTGGAATTCTTTGCATATATATACTAGATTGAATGTTACAGTAACTGCTGATGAAATTCGCATGGATGGACAAAAAGTATGTCATATACTTACAGCACTGTGTTGTCTAATTAGATTAGCCTCTCCTCTTAGTACATAAAGAATATACTGAGAATTTGATTTAAGATTTCTCATAGAAGTTTACAACATAATATACCCTTGCGAAATTTGCAATTTTCAGTCACTTTAGATTACAAACGGGAAATTGATACTCAAACACCCGATTTGGGTATCAATTTCATGTTTGTAATCTAAAATGATTGAAAATTGCAAACATCGCAGGGCTATATTATCCGCATTTTACAACATTTCGTAACGAAACTTTGGAATATTACTAATTTTGTGATGCTCTTTCGAGCTGCGATGAAATTTTTGTCTAGATCAAAATTTTAGTTATAAGGTTAAAGGTCCATTAAGTTGTGATATAATGGCTTAAGCAAGAAGATATGGGTGTGGCCATGTAAGTTTAGAACATGTTAAATTTAATATAATTTAATCGTATTTATAAGTATATAACTAATTAACATGATTTCATTTCAGTGAATAAACAGTGACAACAACATGATGGCAATGCCCATGGTTCCTGCTGTATTTTATATCTCTATTTTGTAATTTGAACCAATTGATATTATTTTATTTCTGTTGATGAGCATTGAACATCGTCAAAATGGCAATGGTATGGATCTTGAAATATATTAGAGATAAATACCTATGAAAAATACATACCTAGTGTGTCAGTGTGACACTTTAAAACCCTACCATTTAAAAAATTCGGGAAAAATCGAAGCCACGATCTAAGAGTTGGAAATTCGGTATAAGAATGACGCCTCCTTTGTTGCTATGGCAGAAATGGTCATTCAATGTGGCCAATATTGTTGTATGATATACACCCTGTATATATATACTAAATTAATGACGTATGTATGGATGTTTAGTAAGAAAAATATCATAAACTGTAAAAATGTGAGGCATGCTTTAGGCCTGTTTCATACATCGAACTATCGTCGAATTTAATTCAGACGAATTTTATTGAACAAATTATAGATGCGAAGGTAGTGCATCGTATGAAACGATTTAAATTCGTCTGATGAATTAAATTCGTGCAAGACGTTTTATCCGACATGGCCAGACGGATACAACGTCAATATCGCGTCACCGGTAAATGAATTTATTTCTCAATTGGAATGTCAGACAATATTCTAGAAATTATTTAGAAATTAGTTAACGAATCGAACAAATATATTTTAACGACTTATTATTCTATAAATAGGCGCAACGCGAGTCTTTTGACGTTTCTCATATTGAATTAGTTACCGCGCCTTGATGTCAAGGAACAACTGTATGTATTGCACTCTCAACCTATTTGCGTGAGGTGGTCGCGTATCACGTGAAATTACTGCTGTAAGTGGATTCTTATCATTTATAGACCCAGTGCGAGGGGAATTCGGCAAAATATTACCCGAAGTGATCCATGATATTTCCCGAGGGACTTTGCCCTAAGGGAAATATCATGACAAAGTGTAATATTTTGACAAATCCTCCGAGCGGAGGGTCTATAAATGATATATTATAACGAAAGTTAAAGAACCCACTAAGTTCAGAATAACCTCGCTCAGGCGTTTGAGCTCAGTGGAACAGGCTATAAGCCAAGACCGATAAAGACACAAATTATATCGGAAAACATCTTATCCAATTCAGAACAGACCTCAAGGCAAATTAACGAACATTTTCTTTATAAATATGTTATACTGTCCTGTCAGTTTTCAAAATACTTTTTACGTTTTTGTTGTGCTATTCAGTTTTATCACTAGCTTGCATCTAGTTTTTCAAACATTTCTTCCATTTGTACGTCTTCTCGTGTGTCGGTCGTCGATCTTGCGCAATTATCTTTGCTAATATTCACGCTTCTTGAAACTGTTTCATGGTGTTGATGAATCTTCCTTTTTATCTTCAAGATTTGTATAAAAGCACTTCGGAATCTGGAAGACTGCATTGCATAACAGAAAAAGTTCAAGCTAGAATTAATTAAGATTGAAATTAATGCCAAATCCAAAAACCAATGTAAAGCGACACAACTACATGATTCACAGAAGTTGATGAGATAAATAAACAAAGTTGCAGGACCATAGCAACAAAACATGGCAATGAGGACCACGAGAAACATTTTTGTGACTTTTTCTTCCATTTTATTAGTGCTCGTAACAACTGAATTGGATACAGTTGGATCATTCAGAGGCGTTGATGATTTTTCACGTTCTGTTGAAGAAAGCGAAGCTATGCTTTTGTTATGATTTGCTATTGTCTTATGAGATCGTCCTTTGATTTTTCGCCACATTAAGAGGTATGTGAAACACGTTATTGAAATAGCCAAAACGAGCGATGCGTTAACAAAGACAAATGAGTATAGAATGTATCCAACTTCGAAATATATACTTGGTAAAGACAATGAAATCAACCAAATTACAGCGACGGTGAATACGATTCGTTTAATAGTCATTTGATTACGATATGTGGCTGGTTTTCTTACTGCCAGGTATCTTTCGACAGCCAAACTCGTAATGCTTAAAGCTGAGGCTGTACATGAAATGAAGTAACTCATATTATATACAGCCTGTTCGGCATCAGTATTTTTCTTCCCAAGGCATAGTTTGAAATGAATGCTCACAGAGATAGGATCTGTGATGGTTCCAGTAATTAGGTCAGCAGCTGCCAAATTTACAATTAACCAATTGAATGGTGTTCGAAGATTTTTGTTCGGATCTAACGCAACAGATAGAATTACGAGGATATTCCCAAGGATACCTAAGAAGGACAGAATAAGGGAAATACCGGTTGTTATAACTGCTAACGCCAGTGGAACTTCAGAGAATGGGCAGTTCTTCTCAAAGTGTCCATTGCCTAAATGCATTGTCCTGCAAAATATTGATAATACTATTTAATATGTACGAAGACTCAAACGCATACTATATAGAGCACATGATGATTACATAGTTGTTTCAATATATAAAATATAAGCATCTACATTGATGCAGTAGGTTGGGTACCTCTACAATGATCAGAAATTTTATCTTACCTTAATTTGAATGTATTCCTTTAGTAGATAAAATACTTTTTACAACTTATAAAAGACCATTTGCGCATGCATTGAACTGTATGTGCTTGGAGGGCGTGACGATATTTGAATAAAACTATTTGAGTTTGACATCTGCCTTCCGAGAGGACAAGTGATCAACGAATTATATTAGAAATTACGAGTACTGCATGTTTTGACAATACACTTATCCAAATTCGACACTCCCGAAGCAAAAAGCAAACACGATACTGATAAGCAATCATGCATAATATACTCTATTTACCAAACCGTTGTTTCTGACATTTATGTGCGGTAACTATACTGCAACAATTCAACAAAGCCTGGCATGCTATTTGTAGAATAATAAGGTCAATAACTCGTTAAAAATATATAGGTAAATGAATATTATTTCTCAATGTAGGACAACAATCTAGCAATTATTTAGCAAACGAATCAAATAAATATATATACTGTATATTCTATAAATAGTCACTTCGTGAGTCTGTTTACGTTTCTAATATCGAATTAGTGACTGCCCCAAAATGTAAAAAAAAATGCTCTCAACTTATTTGCGTGAAGTGGTCATGTATAACGTGAAATTGCTATAATTTCAAACAGTAGTTACCTCAAACGCCAAATTAAAACGGCTTATCTTGCGACTTTTTCCAAACTTTCCACATTATACAAAGGAAGCTAAAATGACTGATCTATAACACATAGTTACTACAAAATGAAACAAGTAGACAACACAAAAGAATAATAGAGCCAAAGGTGGACAAGTACAGACAGATGCAAAACGTCTCAACTCACTTATAAAATGCTGAATACTGATAGACAGATGCTCGTTAGAGAGCTAGACCTCAGACATATTTGCATAACGAGCCATTTAAGACTAACTTTCTTCGTCGCATTCAACTAAGCATATTATTGCGCACTATAGGAGCTGCATATTAGTCACAATCTGAAACGAAATGAGAAAGAGATTCTGTTGAATATCCACATGTACATATATACTGTATATATACCATTTATTGAAAACTCGAAAACTTGATAACTGCCTGATTGATAAAATTACTGTTGAATGCTATAGTTGCACTGCTATTTCTAGTGCGTTTTCTTCTTCTGATGGATGTGAACCAGTAGATGATGGACAAATCTCCTGAGCATATGTTCGGCGTCATCTGAACATTCATCCACTCTTCACATCCATCAGAAGAGAAAATCGCTCCTAAAATCGCAACAAAAATGACAAGTGTAAACGGCGTTTAAATTAAAGAGGTTATGAGCCTGAGAAAACGTTTGGGCGCGAATGGTCAAATTTAATTTCTGTCACATAATTTATTTCACACTTCCAGTCTGTAGGGTGAAGTCAAACACGCATTCAAATCCATTCAACAAAAACATATTTCCTTGACCAGTTTTGTCGTTTCAGTGTTATATTGCTGTACTTGGAAGAGGAAATATACGTTATTTACCGGCTACATGGGAGGATCTGTACTCAAAAATATTTCCCCAACTTTAGTATTTCTATATCTTTAGTATCGGTTGGGAGGGTTTTTCCAACCTTTTGGATATTTTTTTTTTCAGTTTGCATTGAATATTGTCTTCACTCATCGGTTTGTTTTGGCGTGAAACGTAGGAGGTTCATAACGTGTGCGAGAAGTACGTATCGCGTGACACGGACCTCTCGTCAACCAACCAGAGAGCCCATTTACGTTACGGATCTGGGATTACGGAATATGTGGATATTTTCATGGGAAGAGTTCGAATAAACTCATGGCAGACTGATCATGGATTTTTGTAGATGGACATTTCAAATGGAAACTGTACAGTTAACATGTGTTTCATAGAACTAACTGAGAGCATGTTTCGCTCGCTAATCTGGCTTAATTTAAATAAATTATTACAAAGTCCAGTTGAATTGTAATCAAGACCCAACGTTTTGACACTCCAGTCTAGTGTCTTCATCAGGGGTGATCTAAAGTTGCAATTGTCGCTTCTTAAATACCCAAGGGGGTTAAAACAAATCAGAAAACTCATGCTGTATAATCTATACCATGCGGTGACTGCGAAAAAGAGTATTTGGGTCAGTCTAAACACCAGTTTGGTACATGGCTAAAAGAACATCAAAAGGCTGTTTCAACTTTAAAACAAGGGAAAATCAGCTTTATCAGAACATGTGTGTGACACCAAACACGAGATTGTGTCGGAAAAATCTAAAGTAATTATCACAAACAATCGCTATCATGGTCAAAGACTATGCGTAGAGGCATGGCATATAAATATGAGTAATTATGCTGTGAATAGGGATGACAGTGCCTATTTGCCAGAGGAATACATGCATCTCATTGGCAGGTGATGTCATCCTTTGGGTATTTAAGAAGCCACAATTACAACTTTAGATCATCCCTAAAGAAGACACTAGACTGGAGTGTCTAAACGCTGGGTCTTGATTACAATTCCACCGGGCTTTGTAATTATTTATTTAATCCAGAGTAGCAAGCGAAACATGATTGATATACCTGGTTGCAGTGAACAAACACACTTCAATAACTCAGAGAGCAATTGCAAGTCTGCCAGCATAAACTGAACCTACAGCCCTGAAATTCTACTGCTGCCCTCTGACTTAAAGTGTCTGTTTGCCAAGAGGTCACCACAAGTTGCTGTACATACTGTATATAAACCATGGTCAGGTGTCAGTGGTAGTATATCAAGTTAACTGGTATCAGTATTATATACATAAACTCCTGGTGACCTTCATTGACTCTTGGGGCTTGATGGACTTTTTGCAATTAAAGAGCTGATCCGAATGACAGGGGTTTCATTCCCGGCACAATAGCTATTAATTATATAGTTATTGTTCAAAATGTCCATCTACAGAAAGACTTTAACCATCGAGTGGCAGCATACCTTGCATGGGACACAAAATAATAAAATAATAAAGTAGAGCAGATTGCCACTTAAAGGGTTAAACATTCTGTTCAATCTTGAACTACAAGTAACATACACTGCAAGTAGTGTCAGTGCTCAATCAAGCATATATATATGTCTAATGTCGTGCAAGTCCATTAGTTAAATTTTAGTACAAAACAACCTGTACTATACCACCAGTCGGCACCTCCTAGTCCTTTCCTTGCATGGTTTGGTAATCCGTAAACATGCTCTCCAGCAAAAGAATAACATTTTCCAAATAGACCATGAAGTATTTAGAATGCCATTAATGATTATATATATTGCCACTTGTTTAGATGACTTGCCTTCTCCTGGGATGCTTCGATAACGTTTCATTCAGCATCACAGAATATAATGAATCCATATTAAATACAACCACTATTAAGAAAAAATATATAAGGTTGATATATAACAGAAGCAAATTACTGAGTGACAATGAATTTGCTATTTTTGGTTGTTTTCTAGTGTACAAAGCAAGCAGAGGTGTAACTTAACACTTGCCCACGAATTGCCCGAGACAAGTGAAATTCATGATGGGCAAGTAAACGTTTTATCTTGCTTGCCCGATTGGGCAACTTGCCTTGCCGCAAAAATCTGGGCATCTTTAATTTAAGGGCAGATAATCTGATTAACCCATTGAGGGGCAGATTCTCCTCCTGACAAGTAAAATTGTGTGATGTTAGGCAAAGTAAAATAATAAAGTAGGGCACATTGCCACTTAAAGAGTTAAAATATCTCGGTAATTGTTTTTATCAGTTACATTTCGAAACTGTCTGCAAAAGTGTGATGTTGGTTACAGTATTGGAAGATGTGCTTCTATTATAAAACTCAGTCTGGTTGATTCGATTTGGTGAGCCTGCCCATCTAAAGAGGCTCATGTAAACAGACATTCATCCAGGGAAAGCAAGCTACAGTATAGCCGGGCTACCTGGGCTGGCTTTCTTGACCATATAAGCAGCTCTTCACACATGTTTTAGGGTGACCGATAGGAGGGTTTAATACCATAGCAAGCACATGCCATACATAGGGTAATATTGGGAGATGGGCTATTACAATGCTATCTATATGCTATTAATTTGACTTCAAACAAATCACATTGTATTTATGTGATTAATTGTAAGTATACAATGCACGCCAACTATAAACGGTTAAATATTTCACAGGAAATACAGCATACACGTATATCACACAAATAAGCTATACGATTTTCTTAAAACACAGATAAGTAGAGTGTAGATTAGATTTATACACTTCTGCTAATAGAAATTAATCGAAAATTTACAACTGAACGTTTGGATGCCTTCGGTAAAAAAGTATTAATACAAATACAAGCCTTCGATTTAAAAACATAACTATACAGTATATCAAGTAACTATCCGCATACAAATGAGTAAATACACAATAGACATACCTTTGAAAACAAATTCCATGTATTTTATTAGGTCTTTGGAACTTTATAAGTAGAAAATTTGAATAAAAATCCTTTCCTCTTTGAATATTTGCTCTCAAAACATCGAACTTAGCGCTTGTTATCAATAGATCGAATTACTACAACACGTGATATATTCTAAGCATGTTAATTGGTTGAAAAATAGTTGAAATTCTGGAACTTCCACTTGGCGCAAATTATATTCCGCAACAACAGCTGGGAAATTTGTTGCGCATGCGCCAGATTTCCATTGAAATTTCCCCGAAGAAATATTACGAGATGTTCGTGTTGTTGTATATTTTTGAATGCCTGTTTAATCTTTATAATTGTTTTGCTTGAGACAAAGACAAAGTAAATATACTCTACGTTTCCAGTGTATAGAATATCTCGTTTGAACAGCAATAGAATATTATAATCTTGACACAAACAAGAAGACATTTGACACGCTAAATCTGCAGTCATGCCTGAGGTATAAAAGCCAATCGTCGCGAGCTTGACCGCCTTGTCAAACGCAAAACAAGTACAAATTTGGGTTCAAACAGAAAGAAGTTCAATGTTAATACAACTAACATATATACTATACAAATACGGGTGGTTTAAAATGTTTTCAATTGAACTTTCAAAGCTTTTATCTATCGCTATGATAATCAAACATGAAACTGTGAAAATGCCGGCTTTTGTAGACGCTTGCGAATGCAAAATAACTTCCCGTAAACAGAGCATTTCTACACAAAACTCTCGCTTAGTCTTCTGATGCACTTGTACGTTCGGTTCTACTAGTTAAACAAGGAAAATATTCAAGAAACACTGGTAAATTATCGTTGTCAAAAAACATTTCAGTGCTGAGGCAGTACCACTGATCTAGCAGTCAAGGTCTCAAGGCGGCAAGGTCAAGTTGTCGATTTCATTACATTTTACAGTACTTCGGAATGTTTTCGAACTCTTGCTTCATACAAGAGCAGTAAACGCACGCATTTCAAAGCGAAATTAGACGCAAAGGGGCAATTTTTCAACAAAATTTATTGTTAAATTCTGTTTCCTATGTGCCTTGGGAGCAAAAAAATATGATTTTAAATTTGGAGGAATCGGTAAATTTTTTTGCAATTTGGCCTGGTATTGCACCCTACCTATGTAATGACTGTGCTGTAAAAGTAATCAAATCTACTATTTTGAATTTCCCTTCATTGAAAGGATCTACTTTTGTGGACTAAACTAAATTTTAATCAGCATTTAAGGCTGCAAACAACAGCCAAGAATTAGCTGGGTAGTTTGCAAACTTTAAAAATAATTGCACCTCAAACTTTGATCCCCAAAAGTAAACAAATGGCCAATACTGCGAACATAATCCAAGTTTTGACCACTAGGGGCAATTTTTAGATGTAAAAAAACTTGTTTAAATTACATATCAAACAAAGGCAAAACAAAATTTGGTATTAATTTTTTGGAGGAAACGTCAAGGTTTTTTGCTATCCGCGCACGCTTCTACACCCCCTCCCCCAGGATCCTCATTTTAAGAAAACAGTTTACTGCAGAAACTATACTTTTTTATCGGGAAAATTTTTACTTTTCTCAAAAGAAAAATTTAAAAACACGGAAACCTTAAATATTTAAATAATTTTCATACCTTTTTGGGATTGCAAAAAGTAAAATTTGATTCATTATCACACTTTTTAAAATATATGTGACAAAGTTGCTTCGAAATCACTATCACGCAGTAGCATGTTTATTTACCCTCATCCTTTTGACTGAATAAAGTTTATCTTTTTGAAAAGCAATTTGTTTTATAGCTCTTGGTTAGCAGTTTATGTTTATGTCGATTTTGGCACCCATGAGGCCAACAAGTTCTGGTATTCTGCGAATGAAAACTGATATTCGAAGAGCACAAAAGCCAACTCCTAGCTATGTAACTTTATCGCCTGAATTTTGAATCAATCCACAATTAAATTTCTGGTAATGTAGATGCTTTCCATACTTGAGATGTTAGTGAAGTTTTTCCAACAATTTAATTTCCTTGATCGTCGTCTTAAAAATGCAAAATCATCAGTTGAAATTTCACTCGTGTTGTTTTTTCAAATTTTCGAATTTTTGTAAAATATCGCGTGCGCCAGCAATTTCTCTGCACAGCGACAACAAATTTCCCAGCTGTTTTCCGCAACAGAACATTCCACAAGTTCAAATTACAGATTAAGTACGCTGCAAATAAAGGATATAGATTAATTTGACGAGAAAAACTCGCTGACAATTTCTGGCTACATTCGATAGCCGCGTTTGCGATTCAACAATAAGAACCCGATATACTGGTAATATACAGCAACCTGACTTGGCAACATACGAATGAAAAAGCGCATCAAGCAGCTAAACCTTGTGATGATTTTACACGCAATTGCAGCTCTTTCACTATACGAATTTGTATAGCAAATACCGCCCTAATTCTACAGTATTTGAATGAATAAATCCTGTAGATTGGAATATAGATTAGAGATCCTTACATGGGATATTTCTGTGCCTTTATGAAAAATGTGTAAGTTGAAAACGCGTTCTTAATTAGCAAATCTTTTTTGAAGGTGTGTTACAAAAGCACACCTTTCACCAAAGATGTGCTTAATTTAACAACGTCAAAGATGTGTTATTTTAAGGTGTGTTATTGAAAAAAGGTGTGCTATTTTGGGGAACAAAAAAAGATGTGTTAGTAGAAAAAGGTGTGTTATTGGAGAAAGGTGTGCTATTTTAAAAGGTGTGTTATCTTCCAAAGGTGTGTTATCTTTCAAAGGTGTGTTAATTGAGCATACCTTACCCTTACTCGAAAGGTGTGTTAGCTAAAGGTGTGTTACAGAACACACCTTTTGCGTAGACTGTGTTCTGCTCAGCACACCTTGGTGTGTTTTGTAGCACACCTTGGTGTGTTTTGTAGCACACCTTGGTGTGTTCAGTGACAAGAAAACACACCTTGTGTGCTATTTTAGCACACCTTGTGTGTTAAATAACACACCAAGGTGTGTTGTTTAGCACACCTATTTTTAAGAGTGTATATATATATATATATATATATATATATATATATATATATATATATATATATATATATATATATATATATATATATATATATATATATATATATATATATATATATATATATATATATATATATATATTTTACATATTTGTTTTACTTTAGATCTATATAGTGTTTCCCTCTTTAGAAGTCTATCCAATAAACGTTCTAACCATTAAAACCAAGATTGAAATTAAATCAGTCTGAAAAAAAATTTAAAATTTGATTAGAAATACATGTAGCAGAAACCTGTCAAACACAACAACTATATTTTTCAAACATGAGGTGGCTGTCATGGTAACACAATAATTTTGTTATTTTTATATTAGTTTATATTAATTGAAAAATCTCCCCCAAATTATCACTTTAGTTTTGATTACAAAATTATCATTTTCTCACAATTATTATACGTTTCGTTTTTAATATAAGCTTCAGTCATTGACAACCATAAAAACGTTTCAAAATATTCATGAAATTAAACTAATAAACAGCATTCATTTTATCGGTAAATTTGTGTTTGAAATAAAATAATTTCAAACGCAATTCCCTTGTGAAAATAACGTTGCTTTTTATTTAAACTAAGATTTTAATAATCTAAAAATAATATAAAAACACTGAATAATACGCTGTCGTTTTTTAACTATACGGAACACAAATCGAATTGAATATATCAATTTATAAAACAAACTTATAACCTTAGGTTTTATGACATTCTGCAAAATACCCAAAAATTAACCTTGAAAAAATGTAAAACTAAAAACGTAAAACTAAAAAAATAGAAATTCTGCATCAGTTAATTAAATTGTAAAAAAATTAAAATTCCTCATTCCATATACAACTGATACTATATAAAGATTCCTGGTCCCAAGTTGATACGAGAGTAAAGATTTATTTATATCCTGCAATGTAATAAAATGCTTAGTCCAAATTTTTTTTTAACAATTTTGTTATGGGTGAAACTTTGAATATATTAAAAATTCTTTATTTTTATCTCCTAATACGATCGCTATACATTTTTAGATATGTTTGGTATAGTTCCTCATTTCATTGCCCCCGGGGTGGATTTTTGCAGCGTTAAAGGCCACCATTACATCGTTCGCTCAGATGCTGGTATCTACATAAAGACAGACAGCTTGAGCAAAGAAAGTGATGTAAAGGTGTTTAATCTGCACTACTCCTGCAAAGGAGGAGATCACTACCTTGCAAACAATGGCTACTTCTACATCGTAAAAGGTAACAACTACCGCAGAGTAACGAACATGAACACGGATTCTGATTCTGTTGTCTATTCCCTCCATCCCAATTGCCAAGGTGGAGATCACTACTTGTCCATGTGCGGAAAATTTTACATCATCTACAAAGATAGAGGTATCTACAGGAGGACAACAAACATGAACAAAGACGATGACGCCGTGGAATACCCTCTCCACCCCAACTGCAAGGATGGTCTATACTACTGGGGTCTGGAAAAATATGCCTACACAATTAAGCCACTGGGAGATTGGGATCCTCAATATCACAAGACAAGCAATATGAACCACGACTGGGATAGCCATGACCAATCCTTCAACAACGATGTTGTAAACTTTTTGCCAGGAGCTCCAGGACAAGCGGTCATTAAAGATGGTAATTCTATTGGAGAATACAAGCTTGCAAAATGTTCCGAGAAAATGGAGAATGCATCAAAGGATACGGGGATCGATTGCACATTATTCATGAACTTTTCATTCTTTGTTTTAATGGTTGTATATCTCTCACGAAATTATGAATAGTGAGAGAGAACATTATTGACATTGCCAGTTTTCTCTTATACATTAAAATTGGGTAATAACGAAACATATATTAACATTAGAATAAAACGAAACAAGGTGTATTATAGCAACACTTATCCATACTGTTTTGTCACAGTGACATGCATATATATATATATATACAGTAGCACACCTTTAGGTGTGTTATTCGCTTGTCCAGAAAACAACACACCTTTAGGTGTGTTTTGAGAAAAGGTGTGTTTGTTAGCACACCTTGGTGTGTTTGTTAGCACGCCTTGGTGTGTTGCTGTAACACACCTTAAGGTGTGTTGCTGTAACACACCTTTAAGGTGTGCTGTTGTAACACACCTTTAAGGTGTGCTGTTGTAACACACCTTTAAGGTGTGCTGTTGTAACACACCTTTAAGGTGTGCTGCTGTAACACACCTTTAAGGTGTGCTGCTGTAACACGCCTGAAGATGTGCTACAGTAACACACCTTGGGACGTGCTACAGTAACACACCTTAAAGTGTGCTGCTGTGACACAACTTAAGGCGTGCTACTGTAACACACCTGATTGATTAACCTAAGAAATCAATAAAGACATTTTTAAGTCAAAATAATTTATTTTCCTTCTATATACAAGGTATACAGTATTGTAAGAGGAAATACGATTTGCTTTAGCATATAATGATATATTCTTACGCTCGATAACATTCTTTGAATACAGTTCTAAGTTCAAAGTTTGATTGATGATATCATGGCTGCATGTGGATTGCAGGATGATGCAAATAGCCAATATTAAATATAGGAGACAATCAACAGCCTACTCTAGTAAGGCAATAATAGCAGACTGATCATGGGTTTTTGTAGATGGACATTTCAAATGGAAATTGTACAGTTAACATGTGTTTCATATAACTAACTGAGAACATGTTTCGCTCACTCTGGTTTAAATAAATTATTACAAAGTCTAGTTGAATTGTAATCAAGACCCAACGTTTTGACACTCCAGTGTAGTGTCTTCATCAGGGGTGATCTAAAGTTGCAATTGTCGCTTCTTAAATACCCAAGGGATGACGTCACCTGCCAATGAGATGCATGTCATATTAAGGTTGCCTTAAAACCGTATTATTTTGACTTTAGGCCATATTTTCACAAAGCCAGAAGATCCTATTAAAACAAATCAGAAACCTCATGCTGTATATTCTATACAGTACCATGCGGTGACTGCGAAAAAGAGTATTTCGGTCAGTCTAAACACCAGTTTGGTACATGGCTAAAAGAACATCAAAGGGCTGTTTCAACTTTAAAACAAGGGAAAAGCAGCTTTATCAGAACATGTGTGTGACACCAAACACAAGATTGTGTCGGGTATTTAAGAAGCCACAATTGCAACTTTAGATCACACCTAAAGAAGACACTAGACTGGAGTGTCTAAACACTGGGTCATGATTGCAATTCCACCAGGCTTTGTAATTATTTATTTAATCCAGATTAGCAAGCGAAACATGATTGATATACCTGGTTGCAGTGAACAAACACACTGCAAATAACTCAGAGAGCAATTGCAAGTCTGCCAGTATGAACTGAACCTACCGGCAGCCCTGCAATTCTACTGCTGCCCTCTGACTTAAAGTGTCTGTTTGCCAAGAGGTCACCACAAGTTGCTGTACATATATAAACCATGGTGGTGTCAGTGGTAGTATATTAAGTTAACTGGTATCAGTATTATATACATAAACTGCTGGTGACCTTCATTGACTCTTGGGGCTTGATGGACTCTTTGCAATTAAGAAGCCGATCCGAATCACAGGGGTTTCATTCCCGGCACAATAGCTATTACATAACTGTTATTGTTCAATATTTCCATCTACAGAAAGACTTTAACCCATTGAGTGGCAGCATACCTTGCATTGGACAAAAAATAATAAAATAATAAAGTAGAGCACATTGCCACTTAAAGGGTTAAACATTCTGTTCAATCTTGAATATTTACAAGTAAAATACACTGCATGTAGTGTCAGTGCTCAATCAAGCATATATATATGTCTAATGTCGTGCAAGTCCATTAGCTAAATTTTAGCACAAAACAAGCTGTACTATACCACCAGTCGGCAACTCCTAGTCCTTTCCTTGCATGGTTTGGTAAGCCATAAACATAATGCTCTCCAGCAAAAGAATAACATTTTCCAAATAGACCATGAAGTACCGTACTTAGAATGCCATTAATGATCATATATATTGCCACTTGTTTAGATGACTTGCCTTCTCCTGGGATGCTTCGATAACTTTTCATTCAGCATCACAGGATATAATGAATCCATATTAAATACAACCACTATTAAGAAAAAATATATAAGGTTGATATATAACAGAAGCAAATTATTGAGTGACAATGAATTTGCTATTTTTGGTTGTTTTCTAGTGTAAAAAGCAAGCAGAGGTGTAACTTAAGACTTGCCCACTAGTTGCCCGAGACAAGTGAAATTCATGATGGGCAAGTAAACGTTTTATCTTGCTTGCCCGATTTGGCAAGTTGCCTTGCCGCAAAAATCTGTGCATCTTTAATTTAAGTTTATGTTTTCATTGTCGGATAATTTTTTTGTAGTGCATGTACTGGATTCTGGCACTCTCCCCCTGACGAGTAAAATCGTTAGGCGTAAGACAAAGTAAAATTATAATAAAGTAGGGCACATCTGGCCACATTGTCCCTTACGGGATAAACAGGGTGCATCCTTTTGGCAGATAGTCTGATTAACCCATTGAGGGGCAGATTCTCCTCCTGACAAGTAAAATTGTCTGATGTTAGACAAAGTAAAATAATAAAGTAGGGCGCATTGCCACTTAAAGGGTAAAAATATCTTGGTAATTGTTTTTATCAGTTACATTTCGAAACTGTCTGCAAAAGTGTGATGTTGGTTACCGTATTGGAAAATGTGCTTCTACTATAAAACTCAGTCTGGTTGATTCGATTTGGCGAGCCTGCATGCCCATCTAAAGAGGCTCATGTAAACAGACATTCATCCAGGGAAAGCAAGCTATAGCCGGGCTACATGGGCTGGCTTTCCTCCATATTGACCATATAAGCATCTCCTCACACATGTTTTAGGGTGACCGATAGGAGGGTTTAATACCATAGCAAGCACATGTCATACATTGGGTATAAATATTGGGAGATGGGTTATACAATGCTATCTATATGCTATTAATTTGACTTCAAACAAATTACATAATTTGTATTTATGTGATTTGTAAGTATACAATGCATGTGAACTATAAATGGCAAACATTTCACAGGAAATATAGCATACACGTATATCACATAAATAAGCTATACGATTTTCTTAAAACACAGATAAGTAGAGTGTAGATTAGATTTATACACTTCTGCTAATAGAAATTAATCGAAAATTTACAACTGAACGTTTAGTCAGGGCCATTCCATTTAATATCCACACCCCCCTGTTGACGAGGTTACTGATTTTTTACCCCTTCGGAAACGGTTTTTGGGAAGACCCCTCAGAAATTTTCTATTTTTAGCGAACCCCCCTCTGAAATTTTCGATTTTTCTCAAGCCCTTCGGAAATACTTGTTGACGAGGTTTCACCACGGAAGACCCCTTCGGAAATTTTGAAATTTTTCTCCCCCCTTCGGAAATTTTGTATGATTTTCATACCCCTTCAGAAACAGACCCTGTTGACGAGGTTGCTGTTTTTTTACCCCTTCGGAAATTTACGATTTTCTCAAGACCCCTCGGAAATTCTTGTTGCCTTGAGAGACCCCTTCGGAAATTTTCAAATTTTTATAACCCCTTCGGAAATTTTTTATAATTTTCTTACCCCCTCAGAAACAGACCCTGTTGACGAGATTGCTGATTTTTTACCCCCTCGGAAATTTACGATTTTCTCAAAGACCCCTCGGAAATTCTTGTTGGCGTGAGAGACCCCTTCGGAAATTTTCAAATTTTTATAACCCCTTCCGAAATTTTCTATAATTTAATTCTTTCCGCCTCAGACTGAACAGACCCTGTTGACGAGGTTGCTGGTTTTTTACCCCCTCGGAAATTTACTATTTTCTCAAGACCCCTCGGAAATTTTGAGCTTTTCCCCGAGCCCTCGGAAATGTTAAGAATTTTGTCTGAATTGGCCATCGGGATACACTGCAACCTGTATATAATGCCGATTTTAGGTTTTACTGAATGTTTATACATTAAAGGCACAGTTAAAGGCACAATTCAGCCTTTTGAATGATAGTTTTTAAGCCGCGTTACAACTTTCAAAAAGAAAAAGAAGTAAGTAAGAATATAAATTACTTAAAATTCAAGATTAGTGATTTCAATGCTTTCAACATTTTTAATGTTACAAACATTGAGTTCACAGATCTTGAATCATGCTTAATTGATTTTCTTAGTTGAGTAGAAACTACAATAAAACGTAAGCCATGTTTATTATGATCGTTGACCAGCTCGACTATCAAACCCGGCAAGCATACTGTAATTATTGACATTGGCACCTTGATAGCGCTCTTTTTCACACCGGATGATTCTTTCCATTGCGTGCAAGTGAAAGACGATACGATATCAGTAATCCATCACCATATAGAAGGCGTTTTTTCTTTAATAGCCTTGCCACAGTCCGAAAAATCTCAACATTCAATCCAATCTCTGTATTATGAAATTTAAAAATTTGAATTTTCAAAGAAATAACATATATGTCATTATCCATAAAATAGTGTAAACATGCTTACCTTTCCCATTCATTAGCAAAACACTTTAGATACCGCATTGCAAACTTACCAAATACCGGCCAAATGCTGTTCGCTAGAGAAATACACAATAAATTAAAATGTATGCAAAAAATTGCACAAAAGATTAATTTACCATGGTCCTCCCTAGCATCGCTTCTTACATCCCATAAACACATCGTATATCTAACCACCAGCACCTCAGAAACCACGTTCAATATTCAGTTATAAATAATCATCGTCAAACAGTACCACGCCAAAAACGGACTGAATTTTTCATTAATAATCATCCTTAAGCAGCAGCAGCAGCAACGGGAGAAATGTTCAGTGAATACACATCATAAAACAGCATATCGCACCAAATATGAGAATTTTGAACACAACATACGATCGGTAACTACTTCGATGCGGCAATCCAAATTCAAAGAGAGTTTAATTTTAGTTTATGTATACAGCAGCAAATCGGGACGATAAAAGCTATTTAAAATATCTTGGAAATATCCAGCAGCAAACAGAAGATGAAAGTTCAAATAATTATCTTGGTATAACAATGTCCAGCAGCAAACACAGCATGAAAGTTCAAATAATTATCTTGGTATAATAATGTCCTGCAGCAAACACAAGATGAAAGTTCAAATAATTATCTTGGTATAACAATGTTCAACAGCAAACAGAAAATGGAAGTTCAAATAATTATCTTGGTATAACAATGTCCAGCAGCAAACAGAAGATGAAAGTTCAAGCAATTATCTTGGTATAATAATGTTCAACAGCAAACAGAAGATGAAAGTTCAAGTAATTATCTTGGTATAACAATGTTCAACAGCAAACAGAAAATGGAAGTTCAAATAATTATCTTGCATGGTATAATAATGTTCAACAGCAAACAGAAGATGAAAGTTCAAGTAATTATCTTGGTATAACAATGTCCAGCAGCAAACACAGGATGAAAGTTCAAATAATTATCTTGGTATAATAATGTTCAACAGCAAACAGAAGATGAAAGTTCAAATAATTATCTTGGTATAATGTGGTCCAGCAGCAAACAGTTGATGAAAGTTCAAATAATTATCTTGGTATAATAATTCAACAGCAAACAGAAGATGAAAGTTCAAATAATAATCTTGGTATAATAATGTCCAGCAGCAGCAAACAGGAGATGAAAGTTTGAATAATTATCTTGGTATAACAATGTCCAACAGCAAGCAGAAGATGAAAGTTCAAATAATTATCTTGGTATAACAATGTTCAAGAGCAAACAGAAGATGAAAGTTCAAATAATTATCTTGGTATAACAATGTCCAGCAGCAAACAGAAGATGAAAGTTCAAATAATTATCTTGGTATAATGTGGTCCAGCAGCAAACGGAAGTGAAAGTTCAAATAATTATCTTGGTATAATAATGTTCAACAGCAAACAGAAGTTGAAAGTTCAAATAATTATCTTGGTATAATGTGGTCCAGCAGCAAACAGTTGATGAAAGTTCAAATAATTATCTTGGTATAATAATTCAACAGCAAACGGAAGATGAAAGTTCAAATAATAATCTTGGTATAATAATGTCCAGCAGCAGCAAACAGGAGATGAAAGTTTGAATAATTATCTTAGTATAACAATGTCCAACAGCAAGCAGAAGATGAAAGTTCAAATAATTATCTTGGTATAATGTGGTCCAGCAGCAAACAGAAGTGAAAGTTCAAATAATTATCTTGGTATAATAATGTTCAACAGCAAACAGAAGTTGAAAGTTCAAATAATTATCTTGGTATAATGTGGTCCAGCAGCAAACAGTTGATGAAAGTTCAAATAATTATCTTGGTATAATAATTCAACAGCAAACGGAAGATGAAAGTTCAAATAATAATCTTGGTATAATAATGTCCAGCAGCAGCAAACAGGAGATGAAAGTTTGAATAATTATCTTGGTATAACAATGTCCAACAGCAAGCAGAAGATGAAAGTTCAAATAATTATCTTGGTATAACAATGTCCAGCAGCAAACAGAAGATGAATGTTCAAATAATTATCTTGGTATAACAATGTTCAAGCGCAAACAGAAGATGAAAGTTCAAATAATTATCTTGGTATAATGTGGTCCAGCAGCAAACAGTTGATGAAAGTTCAAATAATTATCTTGGTATAATAATTCAACAGCAAACGGAAGATGAAAGTTCAAATAATTATCTTGGTATAACAATGTCCAGCAGCAAACAGAAGATGAATGTTCAAATAATTATCTTGGTATAACAATGTCCAACAGCAAGCAGAAGATGAAAGTTCAAATAATTATCTTGGTATAACAATGTCCAGCAGCAAACAGAAGATGAAAGTTCAAATAATTATCTTGGTATAATGTGCTCCAACAGCAAACAGAAGATGAAAGTTCCAATAATTATCTTGGTATAATAAGGTCCAGCAACAAACAGATGGTAGCTAACATTTAAAAAATTGTCTTGTTAATGATGTCCTTCTGCAAACTGTGAATGGAAGTTTAAATAATTATGTTGTTATAGTAATGTCCGGTTTCAAAGCGAAGATTATCTGTTATAAATGTCCAATATTATCTTTAAAAAACCTGCTTCTTAAGGCGCAGTTGCTCAGATATTAGTTTTGGTAGAACAGGAATGGTATAGGTCCAGTTTTGGTTGGTTGAAAGGACAATATCAATCTCATCATCGTCCTTGTCAAAAGATTGAACTTCTGCCTCATGCCAACCTATGCAAGAAAACCTTTTAAGATATTTTATTTATATAATATATACATGATGTTATAACAGGGCTCCTAATGCACATTAGATTGCGTACAGATGTATAGATATTGTACTGCATACTACCCATCAGGAATAGACAGGCTCTGTGCTTAGAAATTTCTCTTTAAATGCACAGTTCAGCCTTTTTATTGATGGTTCTTAATGACAATCTTAGACCTTTTAATTGGAAAAAAAACCTATTTAAATTAGGAAAACAATTACGCATAATTCAGTTCAGTAAACGCAATGTTTTTAAGAACAAAAATGGGAAAACTTTAACTTGGTTGATGTTGAATTATGTTTAATTGATTTTCTAAATTAGTTTTTTTGTGCTGAAATGCGCCTTTTAGACTATAATTAAAAAGGTTGAACTGTGTTTTTAAGCCGCCGGTATTTTTCCATACCCCGTTAATGGTCTACTCTCTGACCTGTATGTTTAACCCACACTGTGTGTTTAATCTCAAATATTTCCAAGGTAGCGATGTGGGTTGTTTTTTTAAATTTGTTAAATATTGCCCTTAACTTAATATGTTTTTGTTTGTTTTATTTGTTCTTCTGGATTATTACAAAATTAAATAAGTTCTGTCTAATGTTTCGGTTTCCATAGGAAACCGGAACGTTGGACAGAACGTATTTAATTTTGTAATAGTCTAGAAGAACAAATAAAACAAACAAAAAATGAATGAACCTGGATTGAAACGTTTTAAATTAAGAGGAGATTTTTTACAAAATCGCGTATTGGGCGCTCAAAACCAATCAGATGCTAGAATGAGAAATTGATCGAATGAATCGGGTGATAACATGGCGGC
>CACRXK020008483.1:0-20730 GCA_902702795.2 Paramuricea clavata
GGACAGGCTCAACTTGGACGTCACTACAGACAATGTTGAGGAGTTCCGCTTCCAGATCTCTTAACTCATTGTGGCGCATAATTGCAAAGCCTCCACGTTTGCAGATCATGGCATGGTCAACCGTGAAGGTATCCCCACATACACATATGGAGGGGATGTCGTCGATTGGCCAATCATAGCGCAGCTTTACGGCGTCCCGAAATTCTCTCTTATTCAAGTTGAATCCCCGTTCTTTTAGGGGAAGTGCTGTGAGCCACACAGATGATTCTTTTTCCGAAGCCACATCTAATATACGCTGAATTCTTGGTGGTGCACTCTCTCTAATACGTTCTGCCCTCCTCCCACTCTTGCACTCTTTCTTTTCTAATGGCTTGTTGCGCTGATTTTATATGCGACTCGTCGGGTAGCTGATGTAACTGCGCTACAATCTGATCAACAAGGGGTGCTGTCACTCTTTTTGACGACACATACTGACGTTCTGCCCCATGACTTGGATTTTCAAGCCCAGGCCACCCAGACGTGCTGGAAGTGTTAGAATGTCCCGATCGAGTGAATTGCAATGGTGATCTGTGATAGCGGGTATGAGAATCTGCGATATTGCCTTTTCGAGTGGCTCTAGTAGGTCCTGGATGTCTGGCAGGGTTCTTAGGAAGTAGGTCCAACGATGTTTCAAACCAAATGTGTATGCGGCATAGGACGCTTGTGGTTGGGACAGTGCAAATTCGGCTAATTCTGTTACTTCGTTGACCCAATTAGAGACCTTCTCATTAACATATTCCTCCAGATACTCTCGTGAAGCTAGCGCTGCTCCCAGATGTTTCTGCCCATGCACTGTTACATTGATTTCCGTTCCATGGAAGACTTCTCTCACACTTTCTTCCTTTTCGGGCTTAACAATAATCCAGCATTTCTCGTCTTTCGGAAAATATCCCAAGTTTGGACCAAGAGTATTCAATGCATCCCACCAATCTTTGATTTGTGTCACAAGACCAGCTCCACACGCATCGTCTGCGAACCAACACTGCTTCACGGTAGATGCGGCCTGTAGACTCGTGATCAAAGGCAGGGTACTTATCGCATAAAAGGCCAATAATAATAATAATAATAATAATAATAATAATAATAATAATAATAATAATAATAATAATAATAATAATAATAATTTTTTAAACAACAGAAATCTTTATTAATAACATGATAATTTATACAAATATATCACATAATTAGACTTTCAATTAAATCAGGAAAATAGAGAAACAGTTCACTATATTAGACAGATAGGTCCATTCTCTACACTTTGTATCAATAGTAGCTAATAAAAATTCAGTAAGTCTGGGTTATTCCACGGCTTGTTTCTTCTGCAGTAAATGTAGAATGTTGCTCTCAGAGCTACCTCCATACATTTTTTAATAATACGTTCGTCGTTCATTTCAAGTGTTCGTAATAATCTACGAAATCTGTCAATATCTTTCGACACAAACCCTAGAGTGGTAACTTCAAGTGTAATAACTTCAAACGCATAACACGCCGTGATCAGCTCAGATCTTAGATGTCTGTATCTTTCTTTCTTGCGACGTTTAGCCTTCGTACAATTGGTTTCGTAGGGAACAGTTAATTCAACCACATATACAGAACCCTTAAAATCCACCACTATATCAGGTCTTAGCGTTCGAAATAAAGTTGAAGTACAGGTCGTACCTGAATTAGGACAGTCAGCAAACAGTCGAAGATGTGCACCAACTGCGACTTTTAAGTGATGAATAATAGTCATCAGAATCGAGTCATGCCGCCAAGTATAGCGTTGTTGTTCTAGGGCTACCTTGCAGCTGGAAAAACGTGTAGCTGGGTTTGTAACTTGTTGCACAACTCACAGTTGGCGGAGTCACGAATGTTCCAGCGCTTTAGGTTAGAATTATTTCCTAAACTTAAAATTAACGCTCTCCTAGCAAAGCATACTATATTGCTGGGCATTCGAGTGACAATTTCGTGCCATACTTTAATCATCTTCTTATAGCAAGTATCAGTTAAGCAGGTAATGATCACGGATTGTTCTTTTAGTTCTACAAAGTTTGACCAAATTTCGTTAAGGTTTTTCTTTACCAGAATCTTTTTTGCAGCGTTTCTTAACATATATTGTTCAGAGATACCAGCAGCCGCCCGTTCAATAATATCATCAGTGACGATGTTTTTTGATGACGTTTTGGTATATAGCTGTTGAATATCGGAGTTGACAGAAGTCCTCAAGATTCTGCGCACTGTCAGTTTACATTGATTATATATGTCAGAGGGGGAACAGAAATCAATTCCCAGTTGAAATTTAGGAAGCTTTAGATGACTAATGTTACCGCTGATTGGGATCTGGAGCCATTTCCGGATATATTTGGAAATTATAGAGTCCAGATTAGAATGTATCCAGCTTATAGTAAGCGGGTAGATTGAAAAACGCCAGAAGAACTTTGAGTAGACATAACTTTGAACCACGCGAATTTTGGAAAATGGATTTATTGGGATAAGATCAATTTTCTTTAAGTAGTGTTGGATTTCATCAAGGATCTCAATTTTGGTTTCAGTACAATCCATTTCAAAATTGAATTGTTTACCTAAATACATAAAACTTTCACCGTCCTCAATTGGGGGAACCTGTTGACCAGAGATTTTTATAGTAGGTTTATACTGGACTGCTTTTGTCCCAAACTTTTTGATCCCAAAAGTAATAATAATAATAATTTAATTGTTTAGTAGCTCGATAAAATTGTACAAAGTTAAGATTAAAATTCATTATATAAAAGAAACATATGTTTTGGTCTATACTGATAATATTAAAACAATTGTCATTTTGTTATAATAATAATAATAATAATAATAATAATAATAATAATAATAATAATAATAATAATAATAATAATAATAATAATAATAATAATAATAATAATAATAATAATAATAATAATAATAATAATAATAATAATAATAATAATAATAATAATAATAATAATAATAATAATAATAATAATTATTATTATTCGCTGAAGGCAAGGTGATTATCGGTGAATAAAAACTGAGACGAAGTCGAGGTTTTTATTCACGATAATCACCGAGCCTGAGGTGAATATTTGTTTTAGTCATTAATAATGTTTATAATAGTTAATTTAGTTAATATGTTTTAGTGTAATAGCTGATTATGTGGAAAAAAGACACATTTCTTCGTCATTTAATTTACAAGACGACTTCGGCAGTCATTTCGAAAATCGCTTAGGTGATCATCGCGTTATTATCACCTCAACGGCAACCAATCAGGGTGGAGAATTTTCAATAATCACCTATGTAATTATACTAATAATAAGCAGTGATTAAATGCCCCGAAGGCTCAGGAGGTTTGTGGAATCTGAAACCTCCCTCGCCTAATTCGGAACATTTAATCACTAATTTCCCTCAAGTCATGCTATTACTTATAAATATTGTTGTCTTTTAACCCGATGATGAACGTCATTTTTTAAAAAGCCTTGTTCTTGATCATTAATAACACAAAAATGTCTATTAATAAAATGAGGCTAAGAGAAAGTTCGATATTAAATATTTTAAAGAACGTGGTAGATTTGTATTTATTTTTTCCGCTTTGTACAACAAATTTAAAACAATAATCGTGTTGCCATGGCTAATATAACACGACTCATACCAGCAACGTGAGCGTGCGTTCAGAGTTGGCGTAATTAATTAAGAAAACTTCTTGGTTGAAACAACTTTTGGAACATGTGGGCGAGGCCCGCGAGGGGATACTGATGCATGTATGTATGCATGCATGTTAGTTTACTTTCCGTTTGCTTAATATAATTTCTAGCAACAACACTAGCAGATGTATTTGACTTCGTTATTGTTTTGTCTCCGTTCTAGTTTCGAACCACGCAGCACTTCTCTGGGTAATCCAGTTTTCACCGTTCTTGTTAAAGTAGATCAGTCGTGAATGACCATTAAGTAAAGGCTATAAATTAGACGAAGAATGGAAACAAACTGCAAAAATCAATGTTTTATTTCAAAATAATCAGTAAGTTTTTAACAGAATTTTGTAAACCGCATGAGAAGAAACCAAAAAAAAGCCAAAAGACCAGCCAAATTCCAGTTATTTGGCCTACAAGAGCTACTTAGCAATCTGTCTATGATACCCCCCCCCCCTGAAAGTATGAAAATTTGAAAACGCCGGGTGTGTGGCATCATTTACGTGCACATGGCTAGAAATTTCATACACTGTGGAGTAGAAGCATGCGCGTTAGGTACTTAGTAATTAATCCAAAATGGCGTCTTTAGCATAAGATTTAAGCGGAAAATACACAAAATTATATTTTAGCAATTTACAAATGTAAATTCCAACATGCGAACGTCTGAAACATTACCATATCACACAATATATTATTTGTTTATAAATTATCGGAACAATTCGATCAGGCTGAATGGGTTCCCGAGCTCCTCGTCAACATACCTGCTATTCTCTGTATATTCTCTGTATATTTTGTAATCTGGAGCTGAAATTATGGTCATACTTGAAAATTTTTCGACCACGTGAACGTCAGAATATACTCCAGAATAACGATACTTTTACTATTAAGCCATTTTAGTCCTGTTTAGTGAGTTCCCTAATGTCTTGAAATACGTTGTTTTTGAGGATCATAAGATTGCTATTTAGAAGCCATGGTAGGCAAAATTTCAAAATATAGTTGTCATTTTCGCCGGTATTCATTTCATGACTAGTGTTTCATGATCTTTCCGCCATTGTTGTTGCTCGAAAGCTCTTGAAAGCTGTTGCTATGTTACCATGGCCTTTACTGCTGACCTAAGAGACTGTAGTCACAAAAAATATCCGTTCAAAGTCGCGGGAAAATTCAAATTAGATTGTTGACATTGCGAAATGTGTTGTTGGAAATCACAAATTAGATTGTGGGCATATTGAACAATCCCCTCGTTATTTCATTGAGAATCTAACTTGTTTGTTTTTAATATTTGCATAAAATATCGGAGCAATTAACATATTTTTAAATATATACCATATATCGCAATTTTGAATATTTGAAAAAAGCAAGCAAAATTAATATATATTAATTTGACTTTTCTTTTTCTGAAATAATCACTCTTTCCACTTCATAGTATTTTCCGGCCTTCTTCGTTGATTTTGTGTAAAAACCGGCAGTACTTAAATTATTTAGTTTATTATAAAAGCAAACCGCCATCTTGAAAGTTCCTGCAAATGAATCTGCAATCCCATGCCGCTGAGTGTATGAAATTTCTAGCCATGTTGCATTTGTTTAGATTGGCGTACAAGCACAAAGAAAGTGGATACTAAAAGCGACAACGGCATACTTGGTAAACTGGACAAAGAGGCAAGAGAATATATAAATTTATGTAGTGTTATAAACATTATTTATCAACATTATTTTGAGCTCCCAAATCTTTAATTCCAAGAATGGTTTGGACTTCATCTCCTTTTCTTAACTTCAGGAGAACTAATAATCAAATTCAGTATCAATCAAGAAATTAATGTGTCTATTATTGGCTTTCCCCTAAGTCTTACCATCGAGACAAGCACGGGAATGCAAAGTTTTCTAAATTTTTTTGTTTGATTATTTTTTCCCTATATATACAAAAATTTCATAATCGAACAATTCAGATAATATTTACAAGTGATAGGGCTAGATCGAGCCCTAATAGAAATCTTAACCAGGCTTTTATCAAGCCCTGTAGTTATATATATATATATATATATATATATATATATATATATATATATATATATATATATATATATATATATATATATATATATATATATATATATATATAATTATATAGTGTATATAGTACCGGGTGTCCCAAAACAATTGCGCTGTTTGATTTAATGTAACATGAAAACTATAAAAGCTATTCCACTAAAATAAATTTTATAGCATTCAGAAAGGGTTAACTTAGATTTTAACATATAACATTTGAATATCCGTGCAATATTTACTGAGCTATCGATGTTTTAAATCGAATAAGCATATTTGACAATATTAAAAATTTGCATAAAATTGCCAATCAAATATTATTTGGTTAAACTTGATTATATAGTTTTATTGTGGCCAAAAGAACGAATGAAAAACATAATTGTTGGATAAACATTTATTCATTCATCATATAAAGTATGTCCCCTTGCACGCATACAATGTCTTGCACGGGAAAACATAAAAGTCAAATTCTTTGATGTTAATCGAATCGTATTCGAAAGGCGAACGAGGACCAACTTTATAATACAAACTCTCACAGGACGCCAGACAAATATGCTTTCGAACGTTTTTAAATGTTTCATGCTTATTTCGCTTCCCAAGAAACAAGAAAGGTTAACTTATACTAGGACTTTACCCGAAATTAAAGTTGAGTTGAAATGCTGAAATTGAAATTGTTAATTTTTGTGGAGAATGGCAATTTGTTTTCATATAAATTTGATCAGCCATGTTTCTCGATTTTTTTACTCATTTTTAAAGCGTGTGTTACATTCAAACGTAATATTACATGACATGTAATACGTAATATTACATGAAATGTTTAGGGCTGTATATCAAAATCTAAGTTAGCCTTTCCTTAATACAACAAAAGTTATTTGAGTGTAATAGCTTTTATAGTTTTTACCTTACATAAAATCAAACACCGCAAGTTTTTTTTTGGGACACACGGTATAATGTTTAAAAACTCATTAATATAATTCATGAGGAAAACACAACGAAAAATTATAAGCGTGTCGTATCTTTATAATTATGTGATAGAGATTTCTCTTGATTCACATAAACTTTAACTTTGATTTTCTCGACTTGCACAACGTATTTTTTGAAAATAACTTCGCCAATGAACTTACTAGATCGATCGTTTTTTAAGCAATTTAAAACATGAACAGTAGTGTTTTATCAGACCTAATGATGCTCAGCCTCGCCTCGCATCTTTATATCTGATAAAACACTGCTGCTCATGATTTAAATAGTACTTTACAAAACAGGTTGGAAATTTGTCTGAGCATGCGCGAGCAAAACGAGCCACGCAATTGCGTAAAGTACACGCAATGTGTGTTTACAAAAACTTCAAAAAGGCGTAATTGTGTAAATATTGCCAAATGTTTGGTACAAAATAAATTATAGTTTTATGTTGAAAATGGACATGATCTAAATTAATCATGCAGAATTTTTTAGTGACGTCCATTTCAGTACCCTGCCATTGTCCCTGGTGTGCTGTCCGTGTGCATTGATCTGAAATAGTTATTACTTTGCTGTCGAAACATTTCGAATGTCCAGATGAAAATACATTGTATTTTATGCATATTATAACCTTGTAAACTGTATGGGCCCCTATTTTACGCTTATACCTAAGATATAAAATAAAAAGAAAAGAAACAGAGAACATTTTAGTTTTATCGTGAGGACACTTCCAGTTTTTAAAATATCTTCATTTCTTTTCCGGTCATCACCAAAATTACACTGAAGCTGGGCTTGAATATACAACAAATTTTGAATCTCATCAAGTACAAAAAAACGTGTAACCAAAATATGCTCATGAAATCGAAATTAAGAGCTAACTTTTTAAACTAGACCCTTTTTGAGGAGGTTTTCAAGAAGGAAGTTCACCTTTCGGCCTTTGATTCTTGGCAAAAATTTGACCACAACACGTGCAAAGCAACTGCATGGGTTCCAATTGAGCCCCTATTTTTCTGACGATATGTTTGATACCTTCAAACGCCGAAAAGTTTTCTCTTTGCATTTAGCAGTATTCGAAATTGAGGCAACTGGCTATTTTTAAAAAAATACAGTTACATATTTTCAAAATTCGTCAAATTTCGCGAGCTTGTATTTTGAACTATAGTCAGTTGAAGTTCCATTAAGAAGCATAGCATGGAAAATTTGAAGCATATAAAATTAATTTCAACGTACATTTCATTCTCATATCACGTTTTTCTTCGTTATTACGTTTTTAAGCAAGCAATAGCTCGACGTATACGGTATTTACTCTCATGTTCACGTCGCCACATGCACTTCGACTAATCACTCGATTTCAAAAATAATCATCCCAAAACAAGGAATTCATGATTGATTTTTAAAAGAATAACCGTTAATTTGTAAATCGTTTGAATAGAAAGGAAAATATCGTTAGCTATAAAACAGCTTCCTGCTAACTTTCTGCTTTTTTTGAATGTAAATGCATTGGAGCTTTGTTTTTGCCCGAGATTTTTTGGTCAGCGACGACAAATTTCCCACCTGTTACCTTACAATTTTTTTGTAAAGAAGTAAAGAAGTAGAGTTGTGCAAATTAATTTAATACAATATGGAGATAAAATGTTAGCTATTATATATGACAAGCATATTGTCCTATATGCATTTGAAATGCATGCATGCAGTATTCCAAGATACTATCATTACAAAAATGATTTATATGTTTTAGTTGGTCTTATGAGTCGATAACTAGTTTCATTAAAAATATTCTTTAATTTGCTTTTTTGGAATGTGTTATAGGAGTTAATGTGTTTTAATTAAACTCGGTGTTGATTTATTCCATACATCGAATGCTTTTCAGAAAAATTTCGAAGATTTAGACCCTCAGAAAGCCTGGAAATGCAATTAGTAGAATTTGGCATTTTCAGCTTGCTTCGTTTTTAACTTGCACGTTTGCTTGTCAATGCCGCCGGGGGAGGGAGAGGTAAAACAGTTTTCCAAACATATCATTATTCACTAACTTTCCAATTCATGTACCATATTTTCTTAAATTTTTTTGGAATATTTTCATGAATTTATCAAATTTTTTGCTATCACTATTACTTTTTCATCCGAAGCCACTCAAATATTTTCCCTGATTACGAAAACGATTTGCCGATAAAACCGTTATTTTGCCGAAAAGACGTTTTCAGGGGGTGTCACACCACACACTCCGACCTGCTGCTCAGTGTTGAAATCCCACCCAGTTTTTATTTTCAAATTAGAATTAATATTACTTATTAAGCCTGAATGTCTGCAAAACAATTAAAGTTTCAATTTTATATCATTAAATTTCACACCTTAATTTTCAGGTCGATAATCTTTATCGTAAGAATATATCAGATGAAGTCCGAAAAAAGGTTGCCAGGGAAGTTATCGACGATCTGTTAAACGTAACAAACCTTGATAAGATGGACGAACAACAAAGAGAAAATGGAATAGACCCACAAAATATTACTATTATAGCCAGAATACTACAACAAATCGTTCATCTAAATGTTTCTGATAACAATCTTAACATATTGGGTCCGGCAAGCAATATATTGGATATTAGGAATACAAAATCGTGGAGAAACATGACGGTGAGTTAAGGCCATATTACACGGTGCAATTGTTCTTGCAACTTGCAATGCAATTCTACTCTTAAGAGATGTAAAAATGGCAAATACGAGTCTTCACTACACTCCGCTGATGTTTTCTCAACATATCGAAAATTGTTGCTTGTGATACTACTCTGAGTGTATATCCACACTGGGCAAGCTTGAAAAAATATGCCTGACCACGGTGGGAATCGAACCTACGACCTTTAGCTAGAATACTAGCCCAATGCTCTACCAACTGAGCTATGTCTGGTCGGTTCGAGTATGTGATATTTCGGAACAGAATCTAGTCCCTTCGATATCAATGTAATCTAGTAATAATGATATCATTGGAATATACCATAAAAATCGAAAGTGACCAAAAAAGCAACAAAAATATTTTAAAATAATTTGTATTTTAGCTTCCATAATAGGTTGTAAATAAAACAGCTTTTACACGCCTTTAGTAATGTTATTCATTAGACTGAAAAGCTTCAAATATCATTAATAATTCATACGCTTATTGGAAAATCATTTCAACCATAATATGTCACGTGCAGCGGCTTTAAACCATATAAAATACGTCTCCTATATATAATTAGTATTATTTATATAAAGAATACTAATAAGGCAGTATCTATTGTAGTCGTGTCCTCATTAGTATTCTTTATATAAAGAATACTAAAAAGGCAGTATATCTATTGAATCTGTAGTCGTGTTTGAAGCCGTTTAAATGTTTAGTGAACTCGCAGGTCTCGTTTTATTAGATCTAAAGCCACTCGCGCTGCGCGCTCGTGCGCGCTTGGCTTTAATTTAAACTTAATAAAACACTCTCGCTCGTTTATTAAACAGTACGTTAAAGAATACTTCTACACACTGTTAAACAAAACTTATTGCTCATAGTTTTTTAAATTCTAGACAACACGTGACACTCACATTTAGCCGTTTTAATGGGTTAAACTTTTCCACAAATTTTCTACTTTGCCAATAGGTGTGGCCAGTTCTACAACATACTTGAATTCTAGAAATCCGGGCATTCTATTTTCTTGTCTCATCTTTTTTCGTATCGTCTTTCATTGTGTCATCTTTCTTTTCTAGGACAATAAAGTGATTCGTGATCTGGTAATAACCTTGGAAGATTATGGATTGCAATATGGAGAGAACTTAAAAAACAGCTCGAATACTTCGCTTATAGTTAAGGACTATCCCAACGTACAGCTAAACCTCAGATACATAAAATACGCAGGCAATTTGTCACGAGAGGAAAGAATTTTTAAGTTTCCAAATGCGTCGTTCAACCTCTCGCCTGATGCGTTACTGAAAGAATCTGGCGCTGTGGTAGTTATCTTGTGGTATAAAACAATACATTATCTTATAAAGAATACATCTTCTGGTGATAATATTTATGCAGCAATAAGCAGCAAGATTATAACTGTAAATGTCCGACCTGAGCGAAAGGTGAAGTTTTCAGAACCTGTACGCATCAGCTGGGACTTAGCGGAATTGGTAATTAAAGCGTACTTTTGTTTTCTACTCGTAGAGAATGGCACTTTGCAACTTAGGATGGAAAATAAATGAGTATTCGAGTAAGACACTTGAGTAGGATAGAATTGAATTGAGTAAAATGGTTGGGATAGTTGGGTAGAAAACATCAGAATATTATAGATTAGGATCCTGTATACTTGGGAGTTCGCAGGTAGTGCTTTTCGCGCAATTTGATTGGTTGCTCAGCTCCGGATAACCTTGCACCATTTATCTCCGGAAAAAACAAGATGGCGTCCCATTTCTTTGCGATTTATACAGAAGAGCAAATTTTCTACTAGCAAGTTTTCAACTCGCAAAACACGTTTTGCAAGTTTTCTACTTGCGGTTTCGCAAGACACGAAGGAAGCCAGAAAATTCCGTTTAATTAACAGTATGTAGAGGTATTCTTTAAAGCTATTTCTAATGAATAAAATTACTAAAAGCTTTTACTAATTACTAAATACTGTTTTTTTACAACAACAGTTTTACGGGAACTGAAGAGTGAATATGCTAAAACAATTGTTCACCTCAGTGTCGGTGAATAGTGCAAGGATATCCACCCGGCAATGCTTCGTGTTTCGGTAAATATCCTGGCACTATTCACCGACACTGAGGTGAATAATTGTTAAATATAATAACTTACCCTGGAATACAATCATTACGGAATACAAATCAATAGAATGCCAACGAATATATCTGAGTGCATAACACCTGAAACAAAAAAAAACATGAAAAATGTTTACTGTTTCTTAAATAACAAGATTAGTGATTGTTTAAATGATTTATTTTACTTTCAGAACGATTTCAAAATGTGTGCCTACTGGAAACCAAGATTAGGTGAAAATATATGGAAGTCAGATGGATGTAAAAGAATAACAGACAAGTTATATAGTAACCGCCTGACATGTGAATGCGACCACCTAACAGCTTTCGCTGTTATGGATATTTCAAGAACTATGGTAAGATTTTAAGGTTACAGGATACCCTAGGCGTGCGTTTCAGGAGATCTACCTCTACTCGGCGAATTTCTTTCAATTTTTTGCCGAATATAGCCAGATAGATGAAGAATAACATAGTAGTAATTATAAAATATACGAGAAAAAATTATTTTCCCGAATATTGCTACAAGAATTAACTAAAGTTTGTGGTACCTTCTTAAACACCGGTTCCTACGGAAGCCGTGAAGGGACTTCAGACTTCAAACATTGTTCCGAGCTTCGCTAATAGCCAACATTGCTTCTGCGAAGCTGGCTAATATTTAAGGCACTTATTCAGTCAAAGCTATTCAAACAAAAGTTAAAAATGGTCAGAATGATTTAGATTGTAAATGGAGACTATTGGATTAATGTGTCAGTGAGTTCTGAAAGTTCTTTGCAGGTTTAAACGCAGAACGATAAAACATATAATACTATCGTTTGTAGAAACACCACGTAAATTTATTACTGCAGCAAATTTATTAACTTTATTCTGTAAATTTATCAAGTTAAGTATAACACGCGCTCAAAACTAATGCGTATAATATACCACTTAATTGAGGTTATGACTAAATTCAAAATTTTTATTTTTCGAAACGTTTCTCAATCGGCAAACAAACTTAAAAAGTATGTTTAGTGCTTTATCTGTAAAATAATGCTAAATTGAAGAAATTTTAGACTACGCCAAAGAGAAAATTATGTCTGAATTCAGTAAGTTTTGCTTATATTGCTCGGCTTAAATATGGCGTCAATTTTAAAGCATCATTGATAATGTATTTTAATTGCAATTTTTAACTATGATTTTATGTTTGTCAACCGGCAGATGCATTTAAAAAGGTAGCTAACTACATAAACTAACTAGAATAAGGCAAAAACAAAGTGATTCTAAGAGGAGGAACGCAAAAGCAATGTTGGCTACCATGCAGCGAAGCTCGGAACCAATGTTTGAAGTCTGAAGTTTGAAGTCTGAAGTTTGAAGTCTGAAGTCTGAAGTCTGCATGAAGTCTGAAGTCCGAAGTCTGAAGTCTGATTGTCAAACATCTGTTCCGAGCTTCGCTAATAGCCAACATTGCTTTTGCGTACCTCCTCTTAGAATCACTTTGTTTTTGCTTTATTCTAGTTAGCTACCTTTTTAAATGCATCTGCCGGTTGAGAAACATAAAATCATAGTTAAAAATTGTCAATTAAAATACAATTATCAATGATGCTTTAAAATTGACGCCATGCATATTTAAGCAGAGCAATATAAGCAAAACTTACTGAACTTCGCCAAATGTTGCTTGAATGAATGATATACGCAAACATTTACCTCATTTCGCTTGTGCTCACGTTCTTTCGAAACATATTAAAAGGTTTAAATATAGAGCACAAGGGAAGGTGATTTGGACAGGTGAGTTAAAGGGGATTTAATGGAAAGCCTCAAACATTTAATGGTCGATTTATTTGGCAATATGTCAACGAATTCGCCCTGAAGTCCACAATCAACGGCATGCAGTTAAAAGAATCTAAGTGTATGTATATGGAACTCCGTATCTGTTTTTCAACTACGAAAACTGATTTCGATCTCATTCTTATCAATGACAAAGAAATTGAGGTTTTCCCCGAGGCAAAATTACTGGGCCTCGATCACCATCACAAATTATCTTAAATGGAATTCACATGTCAAGAATATATGAAAAAGGTCTCGACTCTCAACCCGTCTATACTTTCTAAGACAACTGAAACGTGCCACAGTTCCATCAAGAGATCTCCTTATATTCTATATTACCTGCATCTGGCCAGTCGCTGAATAAGTGTGCGAAGTTTTCCACGACTCTTTCCAAAAATACCTATTTGACGACCTTAATTAAATAACTTGAAAAGCGTGCTTGTAGAATAATATTAACAGATCATCGGTTTTTTGAAGCCCTGGATCAATTGGGTCTTACTACATTGGCTGCAAAAAGACCGAACTTAACTAACAAGTTTTTTTAAAATATAGTCAACGATCCTGAGAACAAACTACATGACTAATCATTGCCTCCAGTGAACTCCTCAGAAATATGCCTGCGAGGCCTGGAAAAAGAACGTTTCGAATTCCTAATTAATTTTAAGACAAATAGATTTAAGAATAATTTTATTAATTGTAATGCATGTAAATACGTAATTGAATCGAACTAATTTTTAATTAATACTGTTAGTCGATCTAACTTTTAACTTTTATTACTGGTACAACTTAACATTATTCAGCCGACGTGCAAGGCCTAGGCTGCGAGTCTTTTGAGTTAATAAATCTATCTTGGCTATCTATCTTTCTATATTTCACATCAAATAAAAATAGTATCAATGGGTCATTGGATTAATTAGGCCTGACCACGCGTTAGTTTAATTAAATTAATAATAATAGTTACGCTTAAGAAATGAGGTAAAAGTAATGGGATTAATAGACTAGAGAAAGTGTTAGGATCATGACATCCACACAGATTTAAAGTTTGTTCGTTCACAGCAACCGGGTATATAGATCATGTTTTCGCTCGCTACTCTGGTTTATATTATGAATGAATACAAGGCCCAATCGAATTGTAATCAAGGCACAACTTTTTGGCACTCCAACCTAGTGTCTTTATCCGGGTGCATCTAAAGTTGCAATATGGCTTCTTAAATACCCAAGAAATGACGTCATCTGCCAATGAGATGCATGTATTCCTCTGGCAAATAGGCACCGTCATTCCTATTCAAGACATGATTACTCATGTTTATATGCCACGCTTCTAGGCATCGTATTTGACCATAGCGATTATTTGCGGTAATTACTTTGAATTTTTCTACGCAATCTTGTGTTTGGTGTTACACACATGTTCTGCTAAAGCTTATTTCTCCTTCCTTTAAGTTGAAACAGCCTTTTGATGTTCTTTTAGCCGCTTGGGCTTTGTATTTATTTATAATTATAAATCAGAGTAGCGAGCGAAAACATGATCCTCACACACGCTGTTCCATTTGATATTGATTATCTCGTACTTTTCTCTGTTTCACTTGGGCTTGACTGTTCGAGATAGTGGTGTTCTACTGTACTTGATGCTGTGCTCTATTCTATATTGTATTTATTTCCTCAAGCTAAGCAAAGATAAAAGAAAAGCTTTGGAGCTAATATCCACCATCGGCTGTTCTGTGTCGCTGGTTGGAGTAATTCTGACGATATTAATATACGCATTGTTTTGGAAAAGACTTCATAGTAACTCCAAGAGTAAAGTACCTTCCCAAGTGCTCATGCATCTCTGTGTTGTGATTGGAATGACAGATATCTTTGCTATCCTGGCCGGACCAGCACTAAAATACAAGGTGAAGCTCAGAGAAAACCGTAAGCGTACGGGCTTGACACTTTCCGATGGGGGGGGGGGGCACTTGAAAGTTTTATGGAATATTGTAATGAAATTACAGTACCTGAATATAACATATTTTGTGACACATGTGTTCGAAATTTTTCAATATTTTTTTTTTTTTTTGGGGGTGCTCCTTTGCTTTTCTGTCTCGTATGCCTATGGCAAAAAAAACAGGAAACATTTGCAAGAACCCTTTTTCAGGCGGTTGAACAAATTATGTCATCTAAGTATATAGCTCATGCATAACAAATATTGGTTGTGACATGTGCAAGGTTGAAAACTATCAGAATAATGTCTGCAAGACAATAATCACTAAAAACTGTCAGGCAGCATCAATGCTTATTGCTTTATTCTCTTGTTTTTTTGACAATGAGATTCCATAGTACATTAAATCATAATTTATTTTGTTTCTTTCCATTCTATAGACATTCTGTATAGCCGTTTCCGTTCTACTATATTTCTTTGTACTCGCTCTTTTTGGATGGATGCTATGTGAAGGAATTATTATTTACCTTCAACTCGTGAAAGTTTTCTCAGGATTGGGTTTGGGAGGAAAACATCTGAAGGGATTCTATATTATTGGTTGGGGTAAGCAACATTGAATAAGATTTATAAACCGTCTATCGCCTGAACGTTTTTGGATTAGCATTAAAATACTATAAAACAAAACAAAATAAATATTAAAATAGGATTAAACTAGAGGACACCTCATACCTCTCCAGCGAAGTTAAGTTTACGTACAGAAATCATAGATGCATTAATTACGTGTTGAAAGAAGAAAGACATTTTTTATGTTTGATAGCCAATTTGAAAATTACACAAATTGAATATCTAAGTTGCTAAATACCTGATTATTGAATACCTAATTAATCTACTGATTTAATATTCATATAGCATGCAGCAGTAATTTATTTTTAATCCTAAATGACTCTAACTACTATGACTATTTTGGGTTTTATCATGCATGTATGCCCTATCAGTATTAAAGCCTTATTGCTTCACACGACAACGCATCCTTATGAATATAATCCATGCAAGGTAAAAAGGACAATCACAAACAATAATTTTGTTATAGGCCTTATTCATAAATCGTGACGAGGCCTCGTATCCTAGGATACGGGAACAAAACGCGGGAAAACAAGCGAAAACTGCTTGACAAGTCAAATTCAGATGCTATTGTGTCGACTTTAACGGCTTGTTTCTTGTTGCTTTTTGCGATTTATAACGATTTTTGTGTGTATTTTAAGACTTTGTGCCCACAACGAAAGCGGTAAACGAGTATATTATAAAAGCGACCGGTTTTTCTCCCGTTCTTGTGTGGAAAAAATGACGACGTAGCGATGGTGTTTATCGAGAAGCGAAAAACAGTATTTTACTGAGATTTTAACGTCAATATTTAACAATTATTCGCCGAAGGCGAGGTGATTATCGGTGAATAAAAACCGAGACGAAGTCGAGGTTTTTATTCACGATAATCACCGAGCCTGAGGTGAATAATTGTTTTAGTATAATTTCATAGGTGATTATTTGGAAAAAAAAATTAAAATGCACATTTCTTCGTCATTTAATTGACAAAACGGCTTCGGCCGCCATTTTGAAAATCGCTTAGGTGATTATCGCGTAATAATCACCTCAACGGCAACCAATCAGCGTGGAGAATTTTCAATAATCACCTATGTAATTATACTAAAAAGGTTTATTCCGTGAAGAATCAAGACAACTATGGAATGGAAGTATAATTTTTCGAACTTGACATAAATATGAAAGAAAATAACAGTCAAAAATCACAAGATAACGTCAAATGTTATTGATTCGTACGGAAAAATATGAACTATGACTGTGGCTCGATAACATTCTGCAAGCAGCTTACAAGTTTAAAAAATGAAGGCTACATTACCTGAGTGAGTTGTAATCTTATTTCTTCAACAATTGTTTTATATTTCTTACGATTTTGGTGTTGTATAGGATCTATTCTCAAAGACCACACGAGTCAGAACACGAGTGAACACGAGTGAACACGAGACAACACGAGTGAACACGAGTCAAAAAATTGTGAACACGAGTGAACACGAGTCAGAAACTGACGAACACGAGTGAACACGAGTCAAAAAATTGTGAACACGAGTGAACACGAGTCAGAAACTGACGAACACGAGTGAACACGAGTCAAAAATGACGAACACGAGTGAACACGAGTCAAAAATGACGAACACGAGTGAACACGAGCAAAAATGACGAACACGAGTGAACACGAGTCAAAAACTGACGAACACGAGTGAACACGAGTCAAAAATGACGAACACGAGTGAACACGAGTCAAAAATGACGAACACGAGTGAACACGAGTCAAAAATGACGAACACGAGTGAACACGAGTCAAAAATGACGAACACGAGTGAACACGAGTCAAAAATGACGAACACGAGTGAACACGAGGCAAAAATGACGAACACGAGTGAACACGAGTCAAAAATGACGAACACGAGTGAACACGAGTCAAAAACTGACGAACACGAGTCAAAAACGCATTCTTAAAGAGGCTCCCTACAGTTTTAAGCCCGTGATGAAGATCTGTACTGTGTAATTGCACGCGGGTTTCTTGGCGGCCCACAGGATGTTGGAATAATAATTATTAATAACAATTATTCGCCGAAGGCGAGGTGATTATCGGTGAATAAAAACCGAGACGAAGTCGAGGTTTTTATTCACGATAATCACCGAGCCTGAGGTGAATAATTGTTTTAGTATAATTTCATAGGTGAATATTTAGAAAAAAATTAAAAATACACATTTCTTCGTCATTTAATTGACAAAACGGCTTCGGCCGCTATTTTGAGAATCGCTTAGGTGATTATCGCGTAACTGATCACGTACCTCAACAGCAGCCAATCAGCGTGGAGAATTTTGAATAATCACCTATGTAATTAAACTAATAATAATTAAAATCATAACGAAAACTTTATTCAATTTTAATAATAATAATAATACTTATAATTATTATAATTATATTAGAATTAATTATAATTATATAATATATTAATTATTACAACAATTATTATTTAGTAATAATTATTAGTAATTAATTATAATAATAATTATTAATTAATTATTAATAATTATTATTAATTTTTATTAATTAATAATAATAATATGTAAGTATATAATAAGATGAAGATGATGGTCCATAAGATGAAGTTTTGGTTTTGTTTGTTGTTGCTGACCAAAGTAATGCGGAGTCTTTGACGGTTCACCGTTCACATGATCACATCTTGCCACATGGAAAGTTGAAAACGGCGATATATATAGATGTATATATATATATATATATATATATATATATATATATATATATATATATATATATATATATATATATATATATATATATATATATATATAATATGATATATATAATAATAATAATATAATAATAATATATATAATATATAATAATATTATAATATATATATATATATATATATATATATATATATATATATATATATATATATATATATATATATATATATATATATATATATATATATATATATATATATATATATATATATATATATATATATATATTTATATCTATATATATATTTATATCTATATATATCGCCGTTTCCAACTTTCCATGTGGCAAGATGTGATCATGTGAACGGTGAACCGTCAAAGACTACGCATTACTTTGGTCAGCAACAACAAACAAAACCAAAACTTCATCTTATGGACCATCATCTTCATCTTATTATATACTTACATATTATTATTATTAATTAATAAAAATTAATAATAATTATTAATAATTAATTAATAATAATTATTATAATTAATTACTAATAATTATTACTAAATAATAATTGTTGTAATAATTAATATATTATATAATTATAATTAATTCTAATATAATTATAATAATTATAATAATTATAAGTATTATTATTATTAAAATTGAATAAAGTTTTCGTTATGATTTTAATTATTATTAGTATAATTATATAGGTGATTATTCAAAATTCTCCACGCTGATTGGCTGCTGTTGAGGTGATTATTACGCGATAATCACCTAAGCGATTCTCAAAATGGCGGCCGAAGCCGTTTTGTCAATTAAATGACGAAGAAATGTGTATTTTTAAATTTTTTTCTAAATAATCACCTATGAAATTATACTAAAACAATTATTCACCTCAGGCTCGGTGATTATCGTGAATAAAAACCTCGACTTCGTCTCGGTTTTTATTCACCGATAATCATCTCGCCTTCGGCGAATAATTATCACTTATTTACTGAGACCGAGGGAAACAGTGTGTTTTGTGGACCCGAGATCGCCGTTGTTCGAGGGGCCACACAACACACTGCTTTCCCGAGGTCTCAGTAAATAAGTGTTTTGTTATATAGTATGTAAGTGTCAAAGACTCAAAGTATGAATAATTCACCGGTTATTGGAGTGAACTTAATTTGAAACCAAAACTGGATAAATGGAACGCCGTAAATGTTTAGAAAAAAGTTTAAAAAATGAACTTTGGAACTTCATGGTTGACACGCATGCGTATTGCACCCATTTTATTATTGACCGGTCAATAAATGTTTGATTGCGGACCGGTTGCCGAATATGACGTTTTGTGGACAGGCACATGACACGGTTTTGACCAATCGGCAAACAGAAAAATTGAACTTTGAAACTAACTATATAACAATTGTTATTAATAATTATTAATCCAACATCCTGTGGGCCGCCAAGAAACCCACGTGCAATTACACAGTACAGATCTTCATCACGGGCTTAAAACTGTAGGGAGCCTCTTTAAGAATGCGTTTTTGACTCGTGTTCGTCAGTTTTTGACTCGTGTTCACTCGTGTTCGTCATTTTTGACTCGTGTTCACTCGTGTTCGTCAGTTTTTGACTCGTGTTCACTCGTGTTCACAATTTTTTGACTCGTGTTGTCTCGTGTTCACTCGTGTTCTGACTCGTGTTCACTCGTGTTGTCTCGTGTTCACTCGTGTTGTCTCGTGTTCACTCGTGTTCACTCGTGTTCTGACTCGTGTGGTCTTTTAGAATAGATCAAGTAGCGATAAGTAGCGGCTGTTTTCGCAGTCTAATCATTCTTACAAATTGTATGTTTTCGAATTGCTACATTTTCAATTGTATGTTTTCGTTTTTCGAATTGCTACATTTTTGGCGGGGAAAATGACGTCACAAACTTTGCGCTAAAAAAAATTAACAGTTACCTTGGTAATTTTATGCACTTATTCGGTAGACGACATTGAGAGAGTCTTAAAACTGAAGTTTGTTTCTAAATACGACCATTTTTCGCGAAAGATATAGGCATATGCCTACAAATGTCGAAAAACCGGCCATTTTGTAAAAATAGAAGGAAATGGCGGAGTTTTAGAAATTTGAGTTATTATATCTTCGCAACGAATGGTTGTATTTCAGTTTTAAGATACCCTTAAAAACTCATCATGAGGAAAATACAAAAGAAATGAACGTTTAATCAATGTTTGTAAATCGCATAAAGATTTGTGCTGA
>CACRXK020008484.1:0-20728 GCA_902702795.2 Paramuricea clavata
GGAATTTTCAAGGAAATAACGTATACAATCTAAGGAATTTAGAGAAATTTTGATGACAAAAATGAGAAATTTTGATTTTGAAAATGGAAGCACTGAGCTTTGAAAACAATTTTGGAGAAGAAGATTCACAGATAATTTACAGAAGTCGAAAACTCGAAAATTCGAAATCATGGTTGCAGATAACTTGAGTGCTGTATTGTACAAGCAAGATGACTTGCGTTTGGTGAGTTGTGCTGGTTTTTTTTGTACAATGCAAATGTCGGAAACCATTTTAATATTTGTGTTTTATTTGCATTTATAGGAGCAACGTGAAATTTCAAAACCTGGGAAAGGAGGTATAAAAATATTTTGCGCAATATAATATATCTTATTAGCAAAGTTCTCAGGAGAATGAAAGATTTCTTAGTGTGTTGATAGCAAGTATAATCTAGCTAATATTATGCGCAATACTGCAATTTGTAATCAGCAATTCATTTGCAAAAGTACAATAAATATAAACAGTACAATAAAATACAGATACAATAAATTTCCTTCTTGGTCCTAAATTGCAAAACACTGAGAAATGTAACAAGATAGGAGTATATTTAATTTAAAAGAAATAATGTAAACAAATATGAAAAAGAACAGACTTCTCCATAATTGATATGTAATATTTGGCAAAAATTATATTACCCTCAGTGATGATATTTTTTCTTGGAACAAATAACATCACTTCAGGTAATATTTTGCCAGGTCTATAAATGATATATTATGCCGAAAAATTAAAAGACTCCAAGTTGAGAATATAAAACTTGCCACATACCTTCGTGATTTTTAGAGTGAGATTTATGGAAACTTATTTGGATGGGACGGGGTAGAATACTTATGATACCCGGTATCCAGAAGTGGGATACTGGATTCTCAGGGATGATACTAAGCTTGAATCCTGGTATACCAGTCGGATACTGAGAAAAAAAATTAATTTTCAGTTCCTGGTTTATATATTTTTATTTATCCTTGACATACATTGAATACAGAGGTTCAAATTGCTGTGCATTCTGTTGGGATATGTGGTTCAGATGTACATTATCTACGTCGAGGAAGAATTGGCGACTTTATTGTAACAGGCCCCATGGTCCTGGGTCATGAGACCAGTGGTACTATAAGTGCCTTGGGTGAAGGCGTCGCACATTTAAAAGTTGGTGATCGTGTGGCAGTAGAACCAGGATATCCATGTAGGATGTGTGACTTTTGCAAGACTGGACGCTACAACCTCTGTGCTGAAATGAAATTTGCTGCAACACCTCCGTATCATGGCACCTTATGTCGATACTACTGTCATCCTGCTGACTTCTGTTTTAAGTAAGTTCTTCATGTTAAAATTATTATTATTAGCATGACAAAATTACTCGATGCTGATTGGGTGAGAGGAGTACAATTCCATCATTAATTGTACTGCAGTACAATTAATGATTTTCCCAAAACAAACAAAACGGCGGAAAGGTATTTTAAACACAATTGCGAAATGAAATTGCTGTGGAGGAACTAGATGAAAATACGAACAAAAGCACCAAATTTTGCTTGAACACAAACAAAGCACCAAAATTTGGTTGAAAGTCTGGCAAGACTGGGCTTTGGCGAGAGAATATGATGTTGACATTGAGAAGTACGTATCCAATTTTGTCATGCTAATAATAAACAAGTAATCATGTGATGTTGATGATTACCTATACTAAATACAGTATTCCCTATCAGGGCTTTTTAATACTTGTTTACATTTAAAACATTAGAAGTTCTGTATAATTTTTAATGTTTTTAAGGGTAATTTCTTCAAGTTGTTGTCTATGTTATTCTGAATCTTTACAGCTCTATAAGGGAAACTTTTTTGTCCTGCCGTTGTTTTGTATGGTGGAATATTTAAATCTTTCTAATTCCTTGTGTTTAAATTGTGAGAAGATTGGGGAAAATCCTACATAGAAAAATCCTACATAGCTTGGGGTCCAATGTTCATGTTTGTTTTTCTAGGTTACCAGACTCTGTGAGTTTTGAAGAAGGAGCGTTACTTGAACCAGTGTCAGTTGGTGTCCATGCATGTCGTCGAGCTGGTATAACAATGGGCGATACTGTTCTGGTGTGTGGAGCAGGTAAATAGATTGCTTAAGATCTAGCTACAACGTCAAATATCTAGGATGTAAATTGGCAATATTTTTTCAAGGGTGGGTAGTAGCGAAGTAGTTGTAGTTCGCTACTGTAGCGAACTACAATTTTCATGTAGCCAGTAGTTTTTGACTACTTTTTTAAAACAGTAGCTGTAGTTATAGCGAACTACATTTTGCCTAAAAGTAGCCAAGTAGTTGACTACTTTTCAAACAGTGAATCGCTATTCGCTACTTTTTAAAATTGTTAGCAACTTGATAGGCTAAGAGTAGAATGATATTGAGACACGGTTTGCTTAAAATCAATACTACATAGTCAATTTGCACTCTTGAACACTGTAGTGCTTACAAAAATGTTACTTTGTGTTTACTGTTGCTACTCGTAAGTCGATTTGTTATAGGTTACATTTCAGCCTGAGTTAGTAGATGCTCCAAATACAGTAAAACTAAAATTATAGTGTAGCGAAATAGTGAAATACTGCAGTCGCTACATTTTTAAAGCAGTAGCTGTAGTCAGTAGCGAACTACCTTTGTTCAAAAGTAGCAGTAGTTGTAGCTGACTACATATTTTTGAAGTAGCTGTAGTTATAGCGAACTACAAAAATTTTGTAGTCAACCCACCCAGGTTGTATTTTTTTTAGGCCAATGGAACTGTAGATTCTGTTTACCGTCCACCGCCCGCATGTGCTTGAAACTACCGCAAGAATTTTTCATTATTCTTAATTATTTTCATTATTTGTCATTATTTTTAATTCTATGCATCGAAACTTTCAAATATACTTCTCAAATTCATTAATAATTCATGAGTAATTCAGCCAATGATAATCACCTATTTGATCACAAGATGCCATTTGGATACTTGATGAAAGTCACTAGTCTTTTCATCAAATATCTTAATTACGCATGCAAAATTACTTGAATAGAATTCCTAATTACGTTATGGTTGGTTAAGAATTCTATTCAAATCAGCAAACGAAAACATTCTGTTACATCTCGATTCATTTGAGAAGCCATATAAACAACTCGAGCTCGTGTCTCACCGGGATATCCAAACACTCGAAAACAATGTATGAAAACACTCGCGCTTTGCGCTCGTGTTCTCATACATTGTTTTCTCGTGTTTGGATATTCCGGTGAAACACTCGCTCTCGTTGTTCATATATTACATCAAATCATCAAATTTTCGATATAAAAAGCAGTACAGTGGTGATGTATGACGGATCAGTCTGTCAGCATTTGTTCGGTACACTCGGAGATTCGCGAGTCTGACATGTGCAAATTCGAAAACAATGGCGTGACAAAGAAATTTTCAGCAAAGTAAAGCCCAAAAGTGATAAAAAAATGCTGGACAAAAGTGTTGATGGTCGAAATCAAAAGAAAACGATTTAAGGATCATTTTTGGTCGGAAAATAGACAATAACAAAAATAATGAAAAATGAATAATGAAAAAAACCCGCATCAGATTTTTTAAATTCTCGGACGGTAAACAGAATCTACAGTTCCATTGGCCTTAACCTTAATTTCTTGTCGTCCACCAAACATCAACATATTCAATGTTGAATTTTAGGTCCTATTGGTCTGGTGAATCTACTGGTTGCAAAGGCCTGTGGGGCTAGTCGTGTTGCAATTACAGGTAATTAAGACCTAAAAAGATCAAGTGCGAGCTCTTAGGTTCAGTGTACTAGGTAGTATTCCAGGGTGTGATTATTCACATACTTACATATTACCCAGATGTTAGGCAAGGCCGTCGGAAGTAAATCAATATTAGGGGGGCTCAAGAATAATTCTGAATTGCTTTCACACTTTTCTAGTTCTTTTGTGTGTTTTGCTTATACAGTGTTCGTAGCGGTCTTTGCCTTTGGAATCCTTGAAAGTCTTTAAATTTGAATGCAGGTCTTTAAGGTCTTTGGAAAGTCTTTGAATATTGTGAAAAAGCGAAGAAAGTCTTTAAAAGTCTTCAATTTCCTTAGGGAGGAATTGATTATACAATTTCCTAGCTAATAAAATAGATTGGTTGAAGCACGATTTTCGCAAATATCGACGAAAAGGCGCATTTTAGGATGTGATTTGACGGGACTAATTATTGGGTAAAAATGGTGCTTACACTCGCAATTTTTCGACAGCTGATTGCTCTCATTTAAAGGTCTTTGAAAAGTCTTTGAAAATAGGCAGCAAAAATCTTTGAAAGTCTTTGGATTTTTTTGGTCTTGGAGACTACGAACCCTGTTATACAAATGGAAATATTAGGGGGGGCTCGAGCCAGCCACCCGCTTACGACGGGCTTGTTAGGGTCTGGTACTTGTTCGTTTACAGCCAAATGTAAGTATGACACACCTTTGCTATCTGTGTACTTACATTTTGCTGGTAAGCTTTAATTAAGATATTTTTCCAACAGAAAATTTGTGTTGGCCAATCACATTTTACAAAATTTTCTTTCTGCGGAAAATTTTCCAGAGTGGAAATGGGCCTTAATACCAGTGAAATGCGGCTGAAAATATACAGTTAGAAGGATGCTATACAGTTATAAGGATGGTTTGTGTCTGAGATACATAAACTTTTGAGGCTAATGAATTACCAGAAAAAGTGTTTTTAATAATACTTTTTCCATAAAGTCCAGTAATGAAGGGTAGTGTGTATATTTATATAGATTTGGACGAGAAACGCCTTGAGATGGCCCAGAAGCTAGGTGCAGACATCACCATTCAAGTTCAGAGAGAACAAACAGCAAAAGAAGTTGCATCTCGTGTGAGAGAATTACTGAACAAAGCTCCCAACAAAGTCATTGAATGCACTGGAGCAGAGTCCAGTGTTAATACTGGAATATATGTGAGTACATAGCATATAGCTAGTATCAATGCTTATTACCCTATTACGCGTAATAAGAGCAAAATTGCATAACTAACGGTCTTAAAACAGGCATCATTTGTCCCACTTGCTCCTAAACAATGCTTGCGGATTGTGATATTTTGTACCAGACTTTTAAATTTATAGGCCTTTCAATATACATGATTTATAATTGTCGTCTCGTTCTTTAGTTTAAAGTGCTTATGAAACGAAATTTTCACCTGATTTTTTATTGTTTTGCTAAAAAGTACTGCTAGAGCGATGAAGAATGACGTTTACAGTTTCTTCATATCTCATCTCATTCTCAAGTTATCGCACTTTCTAAATTTTGAGTTGTGACGTCACTAGTTTGACTTGAGATAATGGCAATAACAAGAAAATCTGATATCTTAGTGAGTATTTAATAAAATCCAATGAAACTTGGTACACTTAGTGGGTGCACCCATATGAATATTTTTGGCAGGTCATGTGGTTGTCATGGCAACACACTAGTCTCCAGCCTCTTCTCTAACTTTTCACAAATTTCCTCTTGTAGACCTCTTGCAGAGGATGTTTGCATGTTATAACGACTTAAACTGATCACAATACCTACACGTATTATAGTAATAAACGACAATTGCAGAAATTATTATTTATTTCGTTGGAAATGGATCATATGGAAATTGGAAGAGAAGGGACTGGGGACGAGTGTGTTGCCATAACAACCACATAAAAAAGCCAAATTGTTCACTTCGTTGCACCCACTAAATGTGCCAAGTTTCATTGAATTTTATTAAATGATCATCAAGATATCAGATGTTCTTGTTATTGCCACTATTTTGAGTCAAACTAGTGACGTCACAACTCAAAATATAGAAAGTGCGATAACTTGGGAATGAGATGAGATACGCACAAACTGTAAACGTCATTCTTCATCATTTAAGCAGTACCTTTTAATAAGACAATAAAAATCGAGGCAAAAATTTCGTTTCATAAGCACTTTAAACAATATAGTTCCTAAAAATTACTCTGCATTCATATAAAGTAACCACGACGTTGCATCCTCTTGACTGCCAGACACACAAATACATTGGAGAAACAATAAATCCATTAATAACTATTAAATCATAATAATATATTAAATGGTCATTTACATATATAACAGCGCCACTATTTTACATTTGGTTTTAGACGTACAAGAACGTAACAACAACTATATTTCTTAAGATAAAACTGAAACACGAGTATTTACAGAGAAACTATATTTCCGGCGATAATGCTTCAGGAAATTGCGTTTGCATGACTAATTTACTTAGCCCATACCTAATTACTAAGGGATAGTGAAGGAATACTCACATCGAAGAGAGATCTAAAATCTCGAGTGAAAATTATATACTTCTTTAGATCTAAGCAGCAATTAAATGGCTCCTCTTAGTATTATAATTACCTCATATTCTTCTTTAAATACATTCGTTCCAGCTTTTACAGAACGACAAATCTTTCAGCTAGACTTCGAATAAATTGTCTGCGTTGATCCTGACTTTATCTATTCTTTATCAAGAAAGACTTCACTTCTAATCGCGTTGGTAACGAAATATTTACACAGGTGTGTCTTAATTGAATTAACATAATCTGCGTATAATCGTTGTGAATATACTACGAGACAATATCAATCATGAAACTGGTAAAGAAGAATTCGTATGCCTGTTTTCTAAAAGCTCACTCACGGTTCAATCTGAGTTTGCACCTTTGCTGAGTGTCAATGAACTTCCCTTGAGTGTCAATCTGAGCTTCCCTTGAGTGTCAATCTGAGCTTCCCTTGAGTGTCAATCTGAGCTTCCCTTGAGTGTCAATCTGAGCTTCCCTTGAGTGTCAATCTGAGCTTCCCTTGAGTGTCAATCTGAGCTTCCCTTTAGTGTCAATCTGAGCTTCCCTTGAGTGTCAATAGCTGGAGTGTGAGTAATCACATAGTAAGGTACAACACTAACCCTCCAGCCGTATTCAAAAACAGCAATATGACACTGGAGAGAAGCTCAGATTGAACTTCCATTCATGAGTGCGAATGAGCTTATAGAATACGGGCGGTTGTGTCAACTGCGAGTCCAAATGACACAAACGATCAAGGTTGAAACGTGAAAAGTTCAAATTTAGTTGAATCAAGCACGGTTCTAGGGCAAATGTTAGTCTCGTGTTGGTTTAAATTGAGGTCAAAAATAATGCAATAGCAATTGGACATGTGATTGATCCGTTGAAGTTGGACGATACATTGAAATTTGAAAGATCAAACATGAACACAAACACTGCTGAGAGAGCTTCATTTATTGCATATAAATTAAGACCTTTCGATTGCCCCTAACTGATCCCTTTAAACGATAATATTATCATGTTGTGATTGGTTGCTGTTTAATTTTCTGTCATTACATGATAGCGATAAATGACATCAATCCCATCGCATAACAGGTCACGTCGACTAGTAAACGTTACAATAAAGGAATTGTCGCTTTTAGATGCTGGGTGTAATTGCAATTGTAATTGTAATGTTCAGAGCCTTTTGCTGCCAAAATTGTTAATTTAATTTACCACACCGATTTGGAAAATAGTTGTCATTCTTTTTCCTCCCAAAATTATAATTTCGACTTGGATATATACTGTCACCTTGAGAATACTTCAAGACTATTATGCCTGTATTCTAAAAGCGCACTCGCACTTGAGTGGCATTCCAGTGAGGAGCACTCAAGTGGGGTTGAAGTGTGAGTTTGAGTGGATTGTTGTACTCATTGAGCGAACACTCGCACTTATAAACTCATATAAATCGGATATTACATAATTTTTACGATAAACACGCAAACTATTTGTTTATTAGCATCACCTGAGTCATGTTTTAATCGGAACTTTAACTCAGCTGCCGTTTAGTACACCTCACATTTTTGGTGACGATTGATGTGTTCTATATTTTATCTGTCGTGATAGCCACAGTTAATAAAATAAGATTATTAACTGTGTGATAGCTTAACGCTTTAAAATTCCCGGTACAAAAATGAGAACGGAAGTGAAGATATCGATATCGGTATTGGTATCAGAACTCGAACTTAAACTCTCTAATATTATAGTTCTTACAACAATAAATCCGCCGATCAACTACATGCAAGTGCTCAAATTACTTTGTTGATCTATTACTCTTGACGCTTTAAAATTCCCGGTACAAAAATGAGAACGGAAGTGAAGATATCGATATCGGTATTGGTATCAGAACTCGAACTTAAACTCTCTAATATTATAGTTCTTACAACAATAAATCCGCTGATCAACTACATGCAAGTGCTCAAATTACTTTGTTGATCTAATGTAGAAAGACGAGAGAAATTATACTTTGTCTTTTTTCTATGACAAGTATATATGACCACCCATGCACAGACATCATGGTTGATTGCTTGAGCTAAGTTGATTTTTGTAGTATTATTCGGCTGATATTAATTGTTGAATCTGCTGTTAAAGAGTTAAAGAATTTGGGAAGTTGATTTTGGAAGCTTACAATGTGACTGTTAACACTGTTATTTTAAGCGCTTATTAGTAGTCTCATATAAGGTATATTAGACAGACATGTTGAACTTCCAGACGTTTGTAGTTTACATTAATGTAGTAGACTAAAATTTCAGGTTGATATGCCGTCAAATTCTCATATTCCCTAATAAATAAATAAAGTAAAATAAAAAAAAAATGTTGTTCTTTTGTTAAGTCTTTTTTACTATACGCTAACTCGTCCCCAGTCGTCTCTGTGAGAACGCACGAATTGGAAAGCACGCTCAGGGGCTACCTTCTCTTCCACCTCTGAGCGCGCTTTTAAATTCGCGCGTGCTCACAGAGACGACTGGGGACAAGTCAGCGGTAAATGTAGCAATTGTCAGACTAGAAAGTTGGACAATTTGTCGACGCTGACCAAAAATAGCGGCTCATTTCTTCTCGAGTTGCAATTTTTGCGTCGAAAAGCAAAATTATAGACTTTAATTGCAATAATTTCGGATATTTCACCCAGAATGTAGACCTCTCTAACACTTACTCAGAGTGAAACTTGTGAACTGGAAATGTCCGTTGCCAGGTTGTGTTTAATAGTTAATATACATAGTCAATGATCAGATTATCCAATTATTTTAGGAAAGAAACACTTGCTGTAATATTCATTTGCAATTGTTGATTATCGATTGGCTAAGACTATAGGCCCTGTATACCATTGATAACTCGAATGCCCTGCACAGTTGTTTTGATGCAGACTAGAGGACCCATGTAAGAACATGGAGATCTGCAAGTTTGAATTGTAACTCTTGTCGAAATTTGAACAATGTTATCAACTGCATGTTGTTTCTAAATATATGTATGACTGATGAATAAGTACTAGATAAAACATGCATGAGCAGCCGGTCTGTATCTGATATACACACTCGAGCCGAAGACGAGAGTTTGTATATCAGATACAGATCGGATGCGAATGTTTTATCGTACTTTAGTAAAACATGACCCATTTTTATGAGTTCATTGGCAAAGTAATTTTGAAAATAAGCATTGTCTAAGCCGAGAAAATCAAAGCTGAAGTTTATGTAAATCAGGACAAATCTTTATCCGATTTACAAAGATTGATTAAACATTCATTTCTTTTGTATTTTCCTCGTGAATTATTAATGAATTTTTTAAATATAAATAAATATATAAATAAATACAGTAATTATAACTCGTGCCCAGAGGAGGAGTGAGGACTATACCGGCATGCAATGCGGCCAGTCACTGCTTTTTATATATTATCGATTTCTCGCCACGCCCCGTTCATTCTTCGGGTAGCTGTCGCTGTATACACAACAACAATTTATGAAAGAGAAACCGTCTGTATCACGGAATATACCTTTGGTTTGGGATGGAAACGACTTTTTGTTGTATAAATGTTGTTCGTTGTTTTTCGAAACAACGTTTTGGGATCATCGCGGGTACGTGTAGTTTGAATGCCTTGTGCTTTACTTGTCGAAATGATTTCTTGACAGTGACTAAACTTGTGTTGTTATTAAAAGGTTTAAGTAAGATGATTTAAATAATTAAATTATAATATTTCTGCAGTTTATATAGTTAATCAAAAGGGTAATAAAGATCAATATTGATTTATACTTATATATATGTATCGTACAGTAGAGCTATGCACACAAATTTAGAATAAAAAGATCAAAATAATTTAAGTTTGACAATATATTTATTTATAAAATGACTCAAATAGTGTTTCAGTAAATTACATACAAAATTATTGCAAATGTTGTACCAAATTTATAATAAATTCAGTTTTTGACATTAAGAAACATTAAAAAAATCTAATTGCAAATAGATTTTACTCAAAATTTTATAAACTCTTGATTAACTGTTGCTATTCAATGGCAACTGTAGTATTTTAGTAGTCATTATTGTAGTCATTATTGTAGTCATTATTTGTTTAAATTAAATATTTCAAATTTATATCATATAGTTTGTCGACACCAATGATCACTGGCATCAGCTTGGAGATGTACCATGTTGTAATATGTTGGTCAAAAGGAGTCTATTTTAATGCCACGTACCACCTATCATGTGACACTAAGTTTACACCAGCCTACTAATTGTCATTGCTTCCAACAACCATTGTATCCCGTTTGCTTGGTGGAGGTTGTTCATGATCAGCATTGAATATTCAATATGCATCACTGGTCGCCCCCCCCATCAATTAATGGAACTGTTATAATCGTGCTTGATAAAGAAGACAATAAATTGCATGCATATCTGACTGTGCACAGGTTGTGCAATATAAAACAGATGATTTTTTTGAAATGTGTTGTAATTTTATGAAATAATTGAAATAACCAATCTCAATTATAGTACGATGTTAGCTGTGTTCAATAGTAAGTAAGATGTATTTTTGGATGTAACTACCTGAAAATATATAGAATGATCGAATCATGATATTTCAAGCAGAGGCCCTCTGTCTGGAGGTTAGTTCCTTTGTAGTCGGTAGATCTAAATGAAGGACCATTTGCTAGATACCTCAGTATACTTGTCAGGTAGTATATTTACATCCACAACATCCATCTTCATTTACTGCAGTTGTTATTCTGTTCATCTTTACAAATATTTATATATACATTTACAGCAGAACTTGTTGTGTCTGTATTATTAAATAAAATTGTGCTCAAGAAGCATGCTATGTTGAAGTGTAAGTAAAACAATTTTTGCATTTTTTTTATTCTAATCTTTCAAATAAATGGTCATAGAGTTGTGTTAGAAATTATTTACTGTATTTAGCTACTTCAAAAATACAATATAAAATGTTAAAAGGTTTCAATAAAGGTCACTGATATGCTTCTGATCATATGCAAGGAAACATATTTAGGGAGATTGAAAGGAAAATGGTTCTTTTACTGCAATGTAATTAAATCTGCATGTATGTTTCAATATGCACTTGTCCAAAATTAAATAGAGCAAGAAAAAGTCTAACATTTTCCTGCCAAACACTTGAATTCGAAGACTACACAACATACATTTTTGGGGGGGCTTTCATGACTCACAGTTTATCGCAACAAAGTCTATCATGAATGTATGAATTCAAAGTATATATTTATAAATAATGAAATAGTCGTGAAGACTTCGCGCCATATCAGTTTTGAATTCCCGCCACCCACAACTGAGTATAGTAAATTGCCCCATTTTGAAATCGCGGTTGCCCGTCGGATTGGCGAGCTATTTCTGGTTTTAAAGCATCAAAAGATAGAACAACTCTTCCTGAATTCGATACTGTGATTTATTTTGACTTCTCACAAAAAAAATTGATATAGCTCCGGCATAATATCAAAGTCACTTTCGTGATTTAAGCTCTGATTAAAAAAAAGGCCAAATACAATCGGCCATTGACGTGACTAAAACACGATACAAAAATATTTTAAAAATAAGAATAATTAAATTCGATACACGATTAACACATGTATAAAAAGTTACCTTCGAAAAAATAAATTTTTCAGAGAGAAAAGACGAAATGAAAATCAACAATATTTCAGAACACAGTAAAAATTACCTCACTTTCAAATCGCGATTACTCCGTCAGTTTGGCGAGCTACTTTTGGTTTTAAAGTATCATAAGATAGAACAACTCTTCCTGAATTCGATGCTGTGATTTATTTTGACTTTTCACGAAAAAAAGTGATATAGCTTCTGCATAATATCAAAGCCACTTTCGTGATTTGTACTCTGACCCGTAAAAAGGATTAATACAATACGCGATTAGCATCACTAAAACGCAATATAGAAATTTTAAAAAATAAAAATAAAAAATTCGATATACAATTAATATATTTACTGAAATCTAAGCTTTGAAAATAGAAAATTTTCAGAGAAATAATCAAGATAACCATCCACAATTTTTCACAATCCGTGGTCGCGAATTTCAATTTTGAAAATAATGAACCGCAGTGCATTGTGGGAAGACCCTCATTCCTCCTCTGACTCGTGCCACTCGATTACGGAATGACAATACAGATGTTTACATCCATAGCAAGCTTGCTTTGCACGCAAATATTTTTTGGCCATTTTCGCGTTTTTCGAATTTTCAGTCGAATTTTGAACATTGAGTCCATTGGTCCACGCGGGTCCACAAGTCAATTAGTACACGCATCTACACGCCCTTGATTGAAACGGTTCTATCGCGTTGGTAACAAAATATTTACGGCTGTGTTTTACTAAATTTACATAATCTGCGTAATCGTTGTGCAGGCACTAGGAGACGTGATAATAAGCTTTGCAGCTAGAGAATGCTTTTAGCATTAGTCATTGATCATGAGACTCGATCTGCGCATGAAACTGCTGAAGAAGAATTCGTAGTGTATGATTGCGCATCCAAATGACACAAATGAATCAAAATTGAGATGTGAAAAGTTCAAATTTAGCTCATCAAGCGCGATTCTAGCGCAAATGTTTGTCCCACTATTGGTTTAAAAAATTGAGTTCCAAACAATGCATTGAAAGCAATAGTAATTGTGATTTGTGATTGATGTTTTGAGCGATATATTGATAAAACAGGAACACAAATACTGCGGACAGCGTGTTGCTTATTACACAATTACGACCTTTCGATTGGCCATGGGCATGGATTTTTTGCAATCTTAAACTTTTACACTCTGCCGCGCCTTAAATAACATATGCAGTCTCTCTTGAAACAATTGTAAATTAACCTTGTAGTGCATGCATAAAATACTAATTAATGCAAAATGTGGCAGCAGCAATGCCATTGATCCAGTCGGATGTTGAAAACCTTGTGGAAATCAGAAAACCTATTTAAGAAGAATATCAAGACAGAGAAACTGTCATCGAAAGGATTGTGAGAATTAAATAACTATATATATTGACGGAAATCGTACTCAATGACAATAGTTACTATTTTAAAAGCCTTCCTAAATTATTAAACTTTGCCCATGTATCACTTTCCTGTTTGTGCTGACTGAGGTTAAATATGAAACCATATCAGATATCTTCAAAAATGTACAAATATCGAGTTAATCAAGGTCACCGTACGTTAATTATAGCTATCATCCTGACGACTATCTCGCAAAGATAAAACTGTCAGCACTTTTGAATACTCGACTACCTGCAAAATACCAAAATAATTTCGACGTTTCGAGTGAAGGCGGGCCTCGTTTGGAAATTAGTGGGTTAGGGCCTTAGCTCGTCACGTCGAAGTTGTTTTGGTATTTTTCAGGTAGTTGTATATCTTCTACAGTAGCAACTGAGAATATGTCATAGTCCCAATTATGTTGAGGGTTTTATTACTGTCAGCCCAGATTTGATTTGACAGGGGAGCTTGCGGGTATTGTATTAGCCTGAAATCTGTAGTTCCTTAATAAATTTGTGTTATTTATAAACGATAAAAATTCGGTAATCCAATCAAGGAATAAATAACTTGTGGAAGTTTGTTAAGAACTAAATGTTTTAGGAATATTTACCTTTGGCTTGTGGATTCGAACAGGTCAATATGGTGTTTCTCCCAGTCTTTCCAACTGGATGAAAACTCAGAAAGTGTTTTCTATTTCGTAACTACAAAAGTAATGAATTCATATTTGGTTTAGCTTGTGCAGGTCTATTTGGTTTGTTTCAATCATCACAAACTGCCTAATTTACTAACACTACTATTAGACTGTTCAAATTATCATAATCTTATAGATCTATCTCAAAATACAATCAATTTGCTTCACGAATTAAGTTCATATTTTGCATAAAAGTTCATATTTTGCGACCAGCGAGCGAGCTGGGAGCGTCCTAATCTACGGCGTGAGAGAATGTTCCTGGATTGGGTGTTTGACCATCAGTCCATATAAGTAACAGTAACTTACGCATTCTCCTTTCAACGAATGGAAATTCAAGGTTAAACTGATCAAGTTTTTCAACGAACGGTCATTCAAGGTTACATTCACGTGAACGAACCATTTGGACTCTCCTTCAGGAAAACACGCCTTTCTAATCGCGTTGGTAACAAAATATTTACACGTGTGTTTATTTTAATTAAATTTAGAATAATCTGCGTAATCTTTGTGCAAGTACTAAGAAACAGCTCCGTTTGATTTAATTTGAGACTCCCAATATAAAACCGGTAATGAAGAAATTCGTATGCTGATTGTGCATCCCAATGACACAAGCGAGTCAAAGTTGAGATGTGCATGGAAAGTTCAAATTTAGCTCAAGCAAGTGTTTCCAGCGCAAATGTTTCTCCCGAGGTTGGTTTAAAATACTGCTGACAGCGCTTTATTAATTGCACAATTACATAAGTACACAACGGACAACAATTGTGCATGTACATATTTATCACCTTAATTATCTCTAACTGACCCAATTAAACGATATAATATAACTCTCTTGTGATTGGCTGCTTGTTAATGTTAATTCTGTTATTGGAAGATGAAGTATTGCTGATACAGCAAAGTTCGAGGTCAGGACAGAAAAGAAAAATTGCTCTTCTGATATCGGGACGCATGGCTTCAGAGAAGAAATTGGTGTCACTCATACTAATTGTGATGTTACGAGAAGCCATTTGCTGCCAAGAATTAGATGAATATAATCATAGAAATGCCTGTCCTCCTTATTCAAGACACGACAGCGCATGTACGATCGCAAGTTTCTTACAAGCATATAGAAACTGCGTGAACAGTTGTTGTAAGTACTATGTGTCTACATATGCCAGACTTTGCAGTAGTATACAATATAAAAATATTTATTTAGAATTAAGTTTTATCTAGTTAATTAAGGAGGTTCTTCATATACAGGAATGACGTTAAGCAAGCGACGCAAGCCTATAAGCTCGCACTCGTTGTGGGTAGGTCTAGCAAAAACCGATTTTCCAAGATCCATACATTTCCGAAGTCATATCTCTGGTGCAATACATGCTATTTGCACTAATTAAAAATACCACAGTTTCATTCAGCGTTTGAAGACCTTTCTACAAAGCCAATTTCGTTCGTTTACAATGAAATGCAAGCGATTTAATTCCCTTCTAAAACTCAAGTATATGTACAAGAAAGAAAACTTAATCATATATTCGATTGTTTAAAGTGTAATATATTATTTTATATTCAATATATTTTCACCATATTCGTTATGTAACATCTTTGTGTCGGTTCGTCTCGTGCTTGGCGACATATAGGCGCCCGAGTCCGTCCGAACTTTCCGGCCGAAATCTCCGTGGTGCATGTATACTATATCGGATTTTAAGCCCCTGTAAGAGATTTCGGATGTCGTATTCTAAGCCTTATGTGCCATTTTTTAAAGAATGTGTGTCAACCGGCATACACTGCGCGCTTTTTGTTTATATTATTGTTCACGCTTGTTATCAAATTTAAAAATGTCCTGCTGGCCTATTTCACATTCCCTTTTACCTGCCTGCACTCTCCTCCGCATAGTCAATTATATAGGATTGTAGAGATGATGTAGGGATAGTAGAGGACATTTAGTGGTGCGCGACAGGGGGTGAGACCGATGACGTTCTGACTAACAATTACGTAATTTGTTTCCCAAGTAATATTACGTAATTTTACTAAACTGATTCGCAAGGCTCTGCGGAGGAGAGTGACCTGCCTGTGTATACAGACTGCACTATGTAAATTGTATTACAGCATAATAGCCTGTACACAGGTTCTCTAAATAAGACGCCGGAGCTTGTCGTGTGAAAACTTGTCATAAAAAACTTGCTCGTCTGTAACCGGTTTAAACATCATTTTTCATTTCATTTTCCACCACAGCGGCAATTGAAACATATTTCTTCTACACCCCAATTTGTGGTTCAGCGCAAGAAGCATTCATTGAATCGACCAATAACTGGTATTGGCTGGTAACCACAGGCTGTGTTTCTGCGCTGGTTTGTGGAATAATGATAGCTTGGTATTTCAAACCAGCAGCAAAGTCACCTGCTCAGTCACACGACGAAAACCTTGTGGAAATCAGAATGCCGATTCAGGAAGAATATCAAGACCGACAAACTGTTATCGAAAAGAAAGTGAGCATTAAATAATTAAGGAGTAACAGAAATTATATTTTCTGAACATTTAGCTAAAAGCCTTCACGACGAGGTAACCCTCAGATGTATAGTCATAGATTTTTGATTGCAAAATTATTGAACTTATTCTCTAACGAAGGGGTAACCCTCAGGGGCCGGTTGTATAAAAACGTAGTTAGCGCTAACTGCAGTTAAAAAGTAGTTAAAAAGTGGTTAACTTTAATCACGTAGTTAAGCCGGTTGTATAAAAGTGTAGTTAATAGCCTTATTAAACTGCAGTTAAAAAGTAGTTAAAGTTAACTATGCTTTAGGGTATAGTTAACTGTCCAAAACGTAGTTAAAAATGGCGTTTGTATAGGAGTGAACAACATTTATCAGTAAAACAACAATGAAAAGCAACGGTTACCTGAGACTTTCAATCGCTATCTTCCCTGTGAATGTTTCCTGACAATATAAACTCTTCAAACGCTATCGCTTTGGTGTTTTTACGAAAACAGAACATATTTTTGCACAGGACGATTTCTCGAAGACGAAATATGGTCCATTACACCAAGAAACACTGATATATAATTGCCAAACAGCTATACCTTGGTTTAACGTAGACATCTCAAGGAAAAACTGCATTCTTTTATGATTTTTGTGGCGGTTTTTCCTTGTTTTCTTGTATATTTTTCACTGTTTTCTAGTGTTTTGAATAAAATTCCCGCCTATTTGCAAAATACGAGTCCACAATCATGTTGAAAATGTCTGTCAGCGGTCGTTACTCGCTGCTTACTTTATGTAATTTTGTGTTTAAACGCCCCACGCAAGCCCCACGCACAGTTAACTACGTGATTAGTTAACTATCCGACTAACTACGTTTTGTGCAACGCAGTTAAGTCATGTAGTTAACTAATTGCAGTTAAAGGGGAAGTCAAGTCCGTAATGTAAACAAACGGTTTGTTTACATTTTGAACTGCTGTATTTTTTAAAATATGATGTACTGTCGGAATATCTAACACCATTTTGGTTCGTTATGCTTCTACATGAATATGAAATAGAGTTTGTGTTCAGAAAAATTCGAAACATTCAAAATTTGGGCAATGTTTACCTCAGAGGGCCCTCTATTGTTATGCGCAGAACCGATGCGCAGAACGGACTTGACTTCCCCTTTAAGGATTTAACTACAGTGATCAACGCTAACTACAGTTAGCGCTAATTACGTTTTTATACAACCGGCCCCAGATGTATAGTCATAGATTTTTGTTTGCTAAATTATTGAATTTATTCTCTAACGAAGGGGTAACCCTCAGATGTAGTATAGTCATAGATTGTTGATCGCCACATTATTTGAAACCATATCGGGTATCCGCATATGCAAAAATATCGAGTTAATCAAGGTGTCAAGGTGACCAGTAATTACTACAGTAGCTACACTCTTGGACATAACTTTGAGACCATTCCAGCCAACATTACAAAGTTAATGCACATTGGGAAAACAAGTTTGTCACCCCCTTTCCACAGTTCAATGACAATGCTTTAATTAAACAACGGCGAAAGAACTTTTAGTAATCTAGCAAATGCGACAAGCTCAACACTGAATTGGTGGAGCGGAAGTTTGAGAAGCGCAACAGTTTCAACATGGAATTTATCATAATATGCGAATTTTGTAGAGAGGAAATGGTGGTCTTAACCAGTTATGTCCAAGATTGTAACTTTAACGACTATCTCCCAGAGATACAGTAGCTAGAATTACGGGCTTGATTACATGAAAGTTTTTTTTAGCTCAGACTTGATTTGACAAAAGCAGTTTAAGTCCGCGGATATTATATTACGAAATTTGGTATAGATCCTTAATAAATTTGCGTTATTTAAAATAAAAATATTTTCCGTAATTCTGTCAATGTGAAATATGTCAACAACAAAAATTTTATAATAGTTTTGTTTGTGGAAACGCCACGTAAATTTATTACTGTAAAGTTTTCGATCCGTAAGTCCGGATCTTCATCAGTGCTAATAATATCACAGAGTAGATAATACATACAGAGACGTAACTGACCGTTGTAAACACTGCGGAAGATTACGTTATCATGTACCCACTTTTTTTCAGGCGATCAGGCGAAAAATGATCAACTGCGCGTGCTCAGCAAGTTTAAAGTGAGTCGTCATCAGGTCGTCATCCAATCAGATGCATGCATCTAGTAACTTGCCGAGCATGCGCACAAAAAAAGTGGGTACACTAGTTACGTCTCTGTATGTCTCTACTCTGTGATAATATGTGACTTGTTTAATTCACACGCCCTTTTTATACACAAAAGTGTCGTGATCTGTTGGCTCGCGTCATTTAAAATTTTTTAATTAAACGGCACATCAACCACGTCATTTCAAACGTAGCCTGCATGGCAGGCGGTCTAAAATACCGCCTGCTGGGTTTGGCAGTGTAATTTGATAACCGCCCACTTTTTTGTCCGGGTCCAATTAGCCAATCAGCAAACGCTAAATATATTAATAATCAAACTGTCAAACTATGTTATTGTTTGGTCGCAAAATTACAAATGTATAAAAATATGTCGAAAGAAACGCCATTGAAAGTTTCAATCAGGATCTCTGAATAACGACAAGGGGTAGAAAAGCAAGCACGGAAAATGTAAATGACCACTGTCGTTTGTGTATTTAAGTGTGCTTTGAAACTAAAATACGGGGCAATAGAGAAAGTATCTTATATTCTTATATATCGTCGGAGAAATTATTTATTTAAGGCAAGCAAAAGAAACGTTACGACAGTGGCAAAACCTTGGCCGAAATAAGCCGAATTGCCGGTTCAGTTCATTTAGGAATCGAAGTTAATTCTACCTCGGAACCCCGACGGAACTATCCGACCGAGTTTGTAAACCGTGTGAGCGAAATATCCGAAATGCAAGCGAACTGATTGCCATAATCAAACGAGACATAAACGCGTTGCGCCCTGTGTACGTTCGAACAAATAGACCGTTGTATATTAAAAACCTCAGTTGACAATATGAACTGTCTCGTCTCCCTAACGAAGCCGTGTGGTAACGAAAGCCTTAAAAAGTTCAGAAAGTGAAGCGGCTAATAGGCCTAGGCGTAATAGTCCTGCTATAAAACCCGTTGCAAGAAAGACTATACGGCCGTCTGTATCTATTCTCGTTATATTTTCTCGCGCCAACAGGAACAATGTAAACATCAAGCTTTTCCCATAGAACGGCCAAAACATTCTTTCCAAGGAGTAAATCTTTAACTGCTATCTCTTGCTCGCGTTTGACAACCAGTTCGCGTTTCGACTTTCGAGAAGCGTTCAGTTTTACAACAGCTATTAATAAAGCGAACGCATGCATCATTAAAGTGTTACATATGTTTACATCATGATTTTTCTGTGTTGGTGTAATGTACGAGTCAGGTGAATATGATGCTTGTGATGTTACTCTGAGTGTATATCCACACTGGGCAAGCTTGAAAAATATGCCTGACCACGTTACATATGTTTACATATTAAAGTGTATTCACTTTTGAGTGACAGCGGCTCAGACTCGCAGCCAATCATCAATTCCCGTCCACTGGTGGACGGGGAATTCGATTACACTGCCAAACCCAGCAGGCGGTCTTTCCCAGGCTTGCCCGATTTTAGGGACCGCCTGGCATGCAGGCTATTTCAAACGTCAAACGTAGTGAAGTGATTCCAATTAACGAGCGCGCATCCAAGACAAGAGAAATTAATTTTGCACATTAAAGAGAGCACGCCACGTACTATGTAGTGGCTCAGTCCCTCCTGATCTATGGTGTTGTGCTTCTCGATTTCAATTGACTCTCTCATTTTGCGAGAGAACTTATGACTATCAATCGCCAAAATGGTTGCTTCATCCCATTTTATACGATGGTCGTAAGTCCAAGTATGTTTAGCCACAGCAGATCTATCTTGCTCGCTTTAACAAAAATTTAACAATTTTTTTTTTGAAATATTCGTATTGGTGTGTGAAAAACTCATCAATGCTTAAGACGTGTAAGTCGGAAGGAATACCGGATATTTTGTTAACGCGAAGTTTGCATGCCACATGCTTCAAAAGGGCCTTGGTTGTTTTTCACATGTTTGTTATCATGCACGTTCAAGATTTTTTTATTTAATTCCCACGGTGAAGAAATATAAAAAAATTGTAAACTTAAGAGAAAATCATTTGAAAGTACGCAGTAATCACGAGTGGCCATTGGGCAGTCTCAGCATGGTCACTGAAAATGCTTGTTT
>CACRXK020008485.1:0-20727 GCA_902702795.2 Paramuricea clavata
GGTTTTGTCCACGATTGTCTGACCTGTAATGACTGATATGTCCATAATTTCGAACGCTTGAAAAGCGGTTAAGGGTACTGGAATGATGTACTAAGGTTCATATGACGTTAGTATTACATCATAAATGTTGTACCAATTACATGTAATTATTGTACAATTAATGACGTCATAGACATCCAGTGTATAATGCTAAAAATTGTATTAAACATGGTGTTTACTGGAACGTTTTCAGCAGAAAAGAGAGCATACATAAAACTAGTGGGGAAAACTGGAATGCGTACAGCTAAAGAAGTTGCAGAAGAATGCGCAGTGTCTTTGCCAAGTGTATATAGAATATGGAATGAGAAATTTAAAAAGGATTTCAAACAAAAGCAGAAAAACGAAAGAGGTGGTGGCAGGCCTGAGAAACTGACTTTAAGACAAAAACGCTCTGTTCTGCGAAATATTAATATTTTAAGAGAGGAAAATAGCAATTTTAATTCTAAAAAATTGCTTCTCAACTCACTAATAAACCCAAAGGATATTTCTTCACGCACATTGCGGAGTTTTTTGAATAAAAATGGATACCATTATCTGCAAGCAAGGAAAAAAGGAATATTAAGTAAGACTGATATTCGAAAGCGATATAACTTTGCAAAAATTATGAAAAAGGATTACAGCAGTGAGGTTTGGACAAAGCAAATAGCGTTTTATCTGGATGGAGTTAGCTTCACACACAAAACAAATCCAGCGGACGAGGCCAGAGCACCAAAAGGCAGAATCTGGAGAAAACCTAATGAAGGCATGGATAGAGGATGCACGGCCAAGTGCAGTCACAAAGGATCTGGGGGGAAGCTTGTCAAAATGATGGTTGCAATAAGCCATGGGGCAGACGTTGTGCTATGCGATCAGTATAATAAGTTAGACGGGCCGTATTTTAAAGATCTGGTGCTCAGAGAATTTCCCCAAATGTTCAAAAAGGCACGAAAAGGTCGCTCTCGTCTCTGGCTGCAGGATGGAGATCCTAGTCAAAATAGTGCAGCGGCGAAAACGGCAATGAAATCCATACGAGCAAAATTACTATCAATACCGGCACGTAGTCCAGATCTAAACCCGATCGAAGATCTATTTCACCTCGTTAAAAATCAACTGAACAATAATGCAATTGTACAAAATATAAAGAAAGAAAATTTTCGAGAATTTTCCGCACGAGTACAATCAACGATACTCAATTTTGATAACATTGTAATTGACAAAATCATTGAAAGCATGAGTAATCGCATTGAACTTGTTGTAAATAGAAAAGGGAAGAGAATTCGATATTGACTTTATATAATAAATTTTATTAATGCGTACTGCTTGTGAAATATAGAGTTAATTAATTAATATGCGTGTAACCTGCAGAAAGTTCTGTTCCAAATAATCGGTTATTTCTTATTTCATGAAGCTATATATAATTCGCATGTGAATAAACTTACAGCATGGTAGTTTTAACGTATTTTACACGAATCAAACTGCTGTCGGAGCGCTGGCATGAGAGCATTTCATTTTTTGCCCGACATCGACTTAATTAATTTTGTCATATTAAACTCACGGTTAACCACGGTCAACCAGAATAGTGTGTTAGAATTTTCCCTTAATATACATAGTTTTATTTTCCAACCTTCATGTTCCCATAGCTTTAGAGTATTTTGTCAATCAAAGAAAGCAAACCCATAATCTAAAACACTTGAAAACGCATATTTTGTAGCTGTTCATGATGTTTAAACGAAAATTGCATAAAGTAAACAAAGTATGATCTGTGTTTAATTCTAGTGGTTAACCGTCATTATCCGTCGTATTTTAGCCAAATCCAGGCAAGATATAACACTTAATTTGACGTTACCTGCAGATAATAAAGCATATATACCAGCTTGGATAAAGCAAAGTATATAAAAGTATTATTTCAGTGTTTCTAATGCAATTTTAGAGAATGGTTAACCGTGGTTAACCGTGGTCTAATAATATGCATGCGACGTCATTCTTACAAATCTATTTTTAGGGTATTAATAGTAATATAAATCTGAGACAAACAACCTAATTATATAATGTTAATTTCTTGAAAGTATGAAGCTATTTATTTTGCAACATCAATAGAAACTAGATCCAACTTCATGTTCCAATAATGTAAACAATTATTTTTAGTGTTTTCATCAATACACATGTATGTTGACGAACATTGCTGGCCGAATGGACGTGCGCTTTCTTGTGGAACACTTCACAGACAATCGTGGACAAAACTGTTAATAAAACTAATTAATATCATAATGAAATTGCATTAACCAAATTGTATTCCACATTCTGCCCCCCTTTCCCCCATTCAATGTTGGATTCGCCATCCCCACACTATAGACCCATTACTGCAACATTGTTCCGGGGGGAGAGGGGGCCCATGTGGCGTGATGCGCATGAATGTATTAACGAATATTGAACAAAAATCTACATAACTGCGAGTTTTATTAACAGGTTTTGTCCACGATTGCAGGTATATGTATCCAATATTTCACTTATTGCTAAAACTATGATTAACAAGGTGCATGGGCAGATAGTCTGATTAACTCATTGAGTGGCAGCACTCGTCCCCTGGCGAGTAAAATCACCTGGCGTTAGACAGTATGTGGATAGTAAAATAATAAAGTAGGGTGCATCTGAGCACATTGCCACTTAAAGGGTTAAAACTAAACTTGTCACTTGAATTATCATAAGATGAAAGTTACATAAAGAGAACAAAACAAAGTGATTGGAGAACAAAACTTCAACTGCTATGGTACTACCCTATATAACTAACAGCTAGGGATGCCTCATAGGCTCATACAGTAGGCTAAAGTTCAGTTTTATATATATACTGTATTACAACATCTTTGCAGCTGAATTAATTACACTACCGGTATCTTGTGTATTGTCAATTAGAGTAATGTGTATGATTTATAGGCCCTTGTATAGTATGTTGTACTGGTAATGAAGTTAATGAAATCAATATATATATGGTATGTTGTAGGACATCAACATAAGAAAATGGTGTTGTTCTGCCCTTGTGAGGAAGATGCTGTAACCCTGGTGAAGCTACAGTTATGGCCAGGATCCGCAAAACGACCACAAGTTGCATTCCATTCCAAACTGATGATGCTTGCAGAAATGTTGTTATTGGAATGTCATGTGTCACTTAAGAAGTTTTGTGATACTTTAGGATTAGAAAAATCTAACATGTTGCCAACATGGGTAAGTGCATAGTGATATATATCAAGTGCCATACATGGAATTATAAAATTTACAGTAATGTCTCTATATAAATACTGTAATAAGATAACAATAATGAATATTTATCTATAAAACATATGTACCGGTAGATATGTCTAACCCTTTAAGCGCTAGTGCTCTCTCCATGACCATCAAGTAAAATTGTCTGGCGTTAGACAGAGTATATATAATGATAAAGTGGGATGCATTAGGGCACAATGTGATTTAATGGGTTAACTAGACACGTGGTCAGATAGGCCAGTTAAACCACCAATTAAGCACCAATTGTCTGGTGTTAGACAGATTTATCTAGTAGAATAATAAAGTAGGGCACATCATGGCACATTGTGACTCAATGGGTTAAACACAATATACTGAATGTGTGTCTTTGTATTAAGGGAACTACAGTATTAATAGAAGCTTAATTAATTTAGTTAATGGTTTTATCCAGAAAGGAGGTGCTTGCTGTATTTGAGAAAGATTACATGGAGAATAATACTGTACATGGGTGTCATGCGTGTGCGGAAAATACCAGGTTTTTTTTAGTGTTGCACGATATTTCAAGAATCTCAAGAGTGAGCGACAATTGAAAAGCAAAACTTTTCACATGTGAAATTATCATAATAATCTCACATGTCAACATGTGAGATTATCAGTTTTACAAGTTCTCAAAATCTCTATAAAGCACTGTACTTTATACAATATTATCTAATATCTTATCAGTAGAATGATGCAATATTTAAAAGGTATTCTATGTACTCTATGAGCACAGACTGTCCAGTGAGTGTAGTGATTCCAATGATACCTTGGAGCAGTGTGTCTAACTCTTGGTGCATTTATAAGACAGTGTGCTGTACTTCAGGTTAAATTATAGTACTTATAAATATGTTGCATTTTCTAATAGCTTACATTATAATGTGATTATATAGGTTAAGAATGTTTGCCAGATTCTAAACAGTGGCTCCTTTGATGAATTTCGGCAATAATATCTTATTTTTTAAATTGAGAATGATCATAAATATAAATTGTATTTGAATGTTTGTATAGCCCATTTGAGTGGCAGTAATTTAATTAATTGATGACTTTAGATACATTAGTAAAATAGTAGTAAATTAAAGTAGGATGGAAATAAACCAAATACAGTACCGGTATGTCACTTTTCAACCAAAACAATTAAAAAGGAAATTTTTACCTGTAAAGTAGCATTGATTGCACCATGTATTGTACCCTCAATTTCATTAACCTGATCTACTGTTCAACATGACACTAGATAATTGTATACTGTAGTACAATTTTCATCAAGGCAAGAGTGCTGCTCAATTGGTTAAAAGAGAACTTTTTCATTTTTAGGTATCATCAATACTTGTTTAGGACAATGAAGCCTTCTTCCTGAGCACAGTACACTAGCTAGCGAGTGTCCACTTTGTCCTGAGTATGAGGTAAAAAAACTAAATGAACTGAACAACTCTTGGTCGGTCTCTTGATTTTTACTGACTTGTTGATACTGAATGAATTTGAGATGTTAGTCATTGAAGATGCATTCGACAATGACCTGGCATTTATATCTACTGTATTATTGCAATGTAAAACCTTGATTTGTTTTTTAATGATTATTTTATGTTCTAGAGTGAAACTAATGGCACCAGTAATTGCAAAATGTTATGATCGAGTCTATGAATGGATGCTTTCGACTTGTAAGGAAAAAATCTGCTGGTTCAAATATTGTACCATCAAGGCACAGTGCTACTTTTTTTGCAAGTTGTGATGAAGTGGACAGCTTTGTTGATGAATACTGTAAAAGCGCTAAAGAAGCACCTACGGTTAGACACCTACGTCCTTTTGTTATAATTATATTGTGCGTTTTTGCAGGGCCAAAGCTATTGGGGGGGGGGTGACTCTAGCTATGACCCTGCAAATTGTGTGACACCCCCTGAAAACGTCTTGTCGGCAAAATAACGGATTTATCGGCAAAATAATGGATATATCGGCAAAATAACGGATATATCGGCAAATCGTCTTCGTATTCAGTGAAAATATGTGAGTGACTCGGATTAAAAAGTAGTAGTTATAGCGAAATATTTTGATAAATTTATGAAATTATTACTGAAAAATGTAGAAATTACATTACATTAATTGGAAATTTAGTGATAAATGGTATGTCCGGAAAATGTTTTACCTCCCCCCCGGAAATGTTGTCGGCAAATACGACACTATACCCCCTGCCCCCTGCTTTAGCCTCTTCGCTACGGCCCTGCGTTTTTGTTGCTTAATACCCTTGTTTGTATTTTTTAATTTTGCATGGTAATGATATGGCCAGAACTGAACATCCCTGCATGCATGAATATTATCTAGACTGCTGTTCGTTCTTGTACATTTACAGTATGCACACTTTCACAAGTACAGTATTTAAAGTGGCCAACTGGTGCACCTAACTGACTAACCCAACACCAATGTTAGTTAAATACATATTTATATTGATATATTTCTTTCAATATTTATAAAGAATTGCAGTGAATTTAAAGCTGGAGAGGTGGATAGCATGCTACGATCGAAAGGAAGGAATAAGTTATTTGATGAAAAAGGAGTGTTCGTTCGAGTTTGTAGGCATGAGTATCCTAAAGGTTTCATCAGTATGAAACATGGAGAAAGGTGTTTGTACTTTAATTTTCCACCAGAGCTACAATTTATACTTCCAATACTGATGACTTTGCAATACCATACCGTGTAGTGTAAAGTAACAGTAGGTTTGATCTTGCCAGTTTTTTTGTTTTTTTTAGGATTGCGTATATTCAGTGTTCGAAGTTGAGCGTCTGCTGTCGTCGAACGCACCCTGTATTGACCTTAAAATTACGTATGATATAAGTTGCACTCTCTAAGCTCATTTCGAGGTAGAGAAAGCATACTTTGAATATTTAATACTATAATACATGCTGTGATCTGATCTCCTCTATTCTATTGCACAGCATCCCAGCTGTGTATGTATACGATACACAACCTAATCTTGTCTTGGGAATAATGGGAATATTCTTGTCTAAAGATAATGTATTTTGGTAATTTGATAGAAAAACGACAGGCAGGATATTCTTTCAAGTGTTGAATTGGCAATACCCGTGTTTCATTCTTATGGTCACAAGTCATTGTGTCAGGTTTGTTAAGTTCTGCATAATCGTAGTACAGTGTACTTTTGGACTCTTCTTAAAAATTTAATCATGAGTGGTGTACATTGTTAATGTAATGCAAAGGAAAAGCCTCTGTTCGCATTATGATTTAATCCTGCGGACTTCACTTGCTTGCACCCTCAACTGCAAATTAAAAAGCCAGAACCCGGGTTTCAAATTTGGTGGAGGATGCAAACAGGCTTATTTCTCTGCTAACCACGTCATACTGAATGATGATGCCTTAAAATGTAAGAAATATATACTTAAGTGATGGCTTAAAACGTAAGAACTCGACACAGAAGGCCATAGATGTTTGATTTTAAGTATGATTGTCTGTTTTTTTGTTTGATTCTTTCTTCCCTTGATAATCACTAATGAGTTTCAGCATAATGCATTATTATATCTTGTTGTGGTGATGAGGAATGTCGTTTGTACTTTGTGTAGATTGGCAATAGTCCCAGAAGAAAAAGCGCTTTTGGACTTACTGACAGCGAGGGAATAGAAAGGTTATGGGCTTATTTGAGAGGATTCTCCGCAATCACAAAAGAAATGATCCCTGGGCGTCGAGTCGATGTCTTGACTGATGGACTTCTTCATTATGCTCAGCATCGGATTAATCAATTCGGTAAATATTATAATAAAATTATTGTGTATAATTCATATATTTGAAATATTGACTTAAAAAATTATCAAACTACAGTACTACGCCTATTGGTTATTTCTCAGGACCATCGCTTCTTGCTAAAGTGAAGAGAGCAAAAGAGCTTTTGGAAACTACAAAGCTTCAATTAGATGAGATATTCTCAAAATTACAAGGTACAGTATATGCACATGCATGTGGATGCATGCATGCAAGCAAGCAACATTTTAAAAAATACAGTTTACCATATATATTTACGATGTTTCATGCAATATGAATTGCTCCATTTATTGGCATTAGATATCACTGACGTGTCATATGTGTTATTTTAGCTATTTTGTTTCACAGCATATAAATTTTAAAAACTGAAACAAATGTTTTTCTTATATACACCTGTAGTTCCACTTGATGCCAGCTTAATAGAACGTTGGACCGATGAGGAGAAATCTCTATTGTTGTCAAGAAATAGTAAGTTCAAAAATTCACTCTTTTGGGCTTTATATTTTAATAACACCGCTGCAGTACCCACATGCAGTTCATATTTATTTACTGTTCAAGTTATTGCATTATAGCATACACTGTATATTATTTTGTTTTCTTGTTAAGCAGAAAAGGTTTTACCTGTAACATGGGAAGCAAAATACGTACAGAATCTGTCGTACTTAGAAGAACTCTGGTACATGAAAGCATTTTTTTATCACTATACGTACAGTATATGACCACTTTACCCTTAACAATTGTATTAACTTGTTTATTATTAGCATGACAAAATTACTGGATGCTGATTGGTTGAGAGGAGTACAATTATTTCATTAATTGTACTGCAGTACAATTAATGATTTTCTCAAAACAAACAAAATGGCCGAAAGGTATTTTAAACACAATTGCGAAATGAAATTGCCGTGGAGGAACTACATGAAAATACGAACAAAAGCACCAAGTTTTGCTTGAACAAAAGAACTAAATGAAAATACAAACAAAAGCACCAAATTTTGGTTGAAAGTCTGGCAGGACTGATGGGCTTTGGCGAAAGAATACAATGTTGACATTGAGAAGTACGTATCCCATTTTGTCATGCTAATAATAAACAAGTAATCATGCGATGTTGCTCGTACAATTAAGGATTAATAGTACTCGTGATGTTTGGAAATTTGCCAAATTGGACTCACCCCGGCGGCTTGTCCAATTTTGGCAAAATTTCTAATTGTACTCGCCATCGCATGATTACCTATACTAATACGTTGTGTAATTATTTAGACACAGTATTGCCGAAAACCACGATGCTATAAATGACTTAGTGAGGAAGAGAAGAGTGTGAGCTATTTTCTTTGTTTTCCTTTATTCGCAAACTTATTTCTATCACTTTATCTATTTTGATAACTCTGAATCTTCAGAACATTAAAGACTATTAATTAATTGGAACGAAAGCATCAGGTAAAAAAAAGATGGAAAGTTGGCGAGGTGCAGTATAATTCTGCAGTACGTGTGCTTGAATGTGAGAGAAAGCATTGTGTCTTGGAGAATTTGTATACTATAGCAGTGGAACGGATATTTCTATTGACTTTAAAGCGTAAATATTCAGGTACTGTACGAAGCTGTTATAAAATTATACTAATCAAAGCCAAAGGCCATTGAAACCGAGTCACGGATGAGATCAAATGAAAGTGACAGAAAGAATTAAGAGCAGTTTGCAGTTGTTTTTGCAAACGGATACCGTGTAAATTTTGCCATTTTTCGTGTTTCTTTTGCCAAATCAAAAGAACGAAATCGTTCTTCAGCCGATTTCCAGTTCTGAAAGGCCCGATTCGCAGGCAAACAGGTGTGCGCAAAGCAGGCTAGTCATTTCCCATTGTTTAACTGCCCCACGGCTCACACTCAAATAACTACAACACAACATCCGTGAGTCAAAAGAACGCAACATCCGAGAGTCAAAAAGGCTTGTGGGAGTTTAGTAAACGATAAGCCCGCAGTGGGAGTACATGTATTTTGACTAGAATCCAAAATTTAGCTTTTTTAAAACTCATTATCCCCAAATCAAATAACTATTTATTGTTTAATAGATGGACAGAAAATTGCGATAAAATTATCCAAACAAATTACCAAGAAAACAAACACATTAAAGGTTTCCGTCGAGAAGTATAATGCATCCCTGCTTGCTGGTGTGATCGTGTGGAAGGGCTACCTGGTTGTCTCGACTTTGATGATGTAAAAGATCCAGAGTCTTCTATATATCAAGATTTTAAAGTTGTTGCAGATGAACAGGTCCCGTTCTCGATTAAGAGAACCGTAATTGACCTTCACCATCTCACTGAAAGGTGTAAAGAAGAATTGGGTCTTGTCAACATCGAAATAGCAAGGTTGGTGAAATATTACACCAAGAGAAAAAATGAATTCCAGGAATTCATAGAGAAGCACATGCAGATTCTGCACTGTATATGAGAGGTCTTTGCTGCATTTTGCAAAAACGAGCATGTGAAGAAGAAAACAAGTTATACTGGCTTGGATGTCTCCTTTGTGATCACCTTACTGTAAGTATGTTCTCGTTACTTCAGCAGGAATTTAAATTTTGCAGCATTGCAGAATTTTCTACCGATAATTTGCAAGCAGAATCAGAAATGCAGGACCTGCTTTGTGATTCAGATAGTGAGGATGATATAGATGAGGATGTATTTGAAATAGGAATTTCAGATGATGATGCTGAGGATGACGATGATATGTTGCTTGATTGCTAAATACTATTTGTATATGTAGGTAATCGCATGGAGCCGAGTAAAATTAAGGTTTAATTTCACGCATGTTTTCAAATGAACCTTTGAAAACACAAGTGAAGTAAAACCTTAATTTTACGAAGATTATTTACGATTACGTGTTAATCATACAGTAGGGGTAAAATCTATTAGTACATAAATTGTGAACTTGTCAAGGTGCCGGTGGGGGGGGGGGGATGGGTGTTGGATACCTATATCATTGTAACACCATTTGTTATTGTTTTAATACTACTTTGCTTCAGAAGCGAAATTTTTCTGACAATGGTTTAATATACAATGGAATTTAAAGAGGATCTACTCGGCTCATAAAATGGCTGTCAGCAACTTCAGCCAGCAATAGAGTGAATAGACCCTTTCGACAACTACGTCACACGTACGCCTCGGAGATATGGATTGGCTCACGATTCATCAGAGTGAGGCTCCTAGGCCAAATGACGTAATTATCGAAAGTGTGTATTGCATGGTGTGACAACAACCTTTAATATATGTAGCTAATACAGTATATTTAATAACCTCGCCAGCTTATAGCTCGCATCTTTTCGGTGTATTTGTAGTCTTCTGTGTACACCTTACAGTGGAACCAGTCAATGCATTGATAAATATTTAAAACGTGAAAACGATTTACAAGCTTTGCAGTTAAGGGGATTCATCACAAGTTCTTTTACAGAACAGTTTAAAGTCACTACCGACTGGGGTACAGTTCTCTTCGCCAGAACACACACATCTAAATCTAGCATATTCATGATATGCAGAAAATCGGTAGTAAGGGCACAGATATGGTAAAAGCGACATAACTTCAAGAATTTCTACCACTGTGAAATCGTTCATACAGGTTTTGTGCAAGTACCTGGCTGCTGATGAGCCATCTTCATGTCTTGGGTCTGCCAAAGATAAACCAGTGGCTATCACCTGATACCACGATTTTATCTTGTGTACATAGTACCTTATCTTTTCTTCAAAACAATACTTCTTAGGTGATTGCTGTTGCTCTGATTTGTGTTTTTTCTTATTCCCTGTTACGACCGTAGACAACGCTTTCTGCTTGGCTACTCTTGGAGTATAGTGTTTTTCAACTTCCATCATTGCTTCATGCAAAGTCTTTCTTGCAGGCTCGTAGCCAAGGGGGATTTTGTAAAGATCAATATTGTAATTCTTCCAAAAGTGAAAAGAAACAAGGGGGGGTGGGTGCAAGTTGCGAATATTTTTAAAGAAATCAACTGTCGTCATTAAATTGAAATAATTGCGTATTTGCGTTCACAGGCTATCCAGTATGTTATATGTACAGTTTAGTTTGATGCAACGCCTCAGAATATCTTCAAAGAAAAGAAATGAACTTAGTAACCGCTGTTGATGCGGTAACTTCGCTAATCGCTAAATTTTCTTCTTTCCGGATTGAGGAAAAATTTGCCGAGTTTGTGCGCACTGCTGAATTCACGTTGAAGATTTGTTTAGAGATTCCAGCAACAAACGCCGTAGAATGCTTCCAAGTATAGCTGATGGACAAACATTGCTTGATCAGTTGATGCATCATTAAGTCACCATGTTTTCTCCTCAACTCAAAACAGCACAACAGTGTCAGCAGAAAGTAAATTTCGCACTGGTTTTTACTATTGTCTGTTGGATCTGCTGCTGAGGGAGCTGAAGAGGCGATTTAATTTTAAAATTCTAAAATGCAGTAAAGCATTTCTCAACTTAATAACAAGTTCATAAAACTTTCTTTATCAATTAATTTGACATGCTATGTTATTAGTTTATTCCACATATGCTTTGTTAATCTCGTAAATATTACATCTATGGCATAAAATAAACCAAATCTGTGGCAATATCGTACCCAGAGCAATGCCTGTGCGCGGGCTAGGATGGCATTGGCTCTGGGAAAATTGACAACTGGAAGCCCTAAATTTAGGGGTTCCGGTTCTTTGTCGGCATGCACGATTGATAAACGTTAAACCAATCACAGCACAGGAAAAATTCAATTTCCCCAGAGCCAATGCCATCCTAGCCCGTGCACAGGCATTGCTCTGGGTACGAGATTGAATCTGTGGCATATAGATCACCAAAAGGCCATACCAAATATGCACGTGGGAGCGTTTCGCTAACCTAAAAATTGAAGCTTTTAGAACAGCACTTTTATGTATTTGGCACTTTAGACCCCCATCCGTATGGGGCTGGCTACGCAACTGCTTTCTTGGTCTTGCCTCTTCATCATTTGCAGTGTTCTCTTTTCTAAGGGGAATTTCAGAATCACTGGATTTTGACTTGTTTTTTGTGCAGGTATGTGCAATATCTTTGACTTTGTCGTATTCATCCCAGGAAAATATCTTGTGTGCCGTCTTTAAGTGGGGTAAAAGTAATAATGTTTTATTGCAAATCTTGCATGTTTTCTTCTTTCTGTATTTCATATATCCTGGTTGCCGAATATTTGATGAAATTGGATTTTTCAAATAGCGGTGATCTTTCACTGTAATGTTGGGGTGGTTTCGTTTCAGGTGTTTGTCTAGTCGTTTTAGGAATTGCCCATACTTCAAACACTCATTTACTTTACAAACTCCATCAAATCCCTGGGTAATAAAACAAATTAGAAATTAATTTCATCTTTGGACAATGTAAGTCGTTAACACTAATTGGCAGACACAGCGATAGGGTGGTCGGTTCATTCAATATATGCGGGATTTATCCAGCTTGTTACAATGATAAAGTCAGTGAAATGATGTTATAGTCATGTATATGTCAGTGGGAAGTATATAATTTTAAAATAATATACAGCCAATTAAAAATAGGTTGTCTTAATTTGCAAGCTCTAAACCTTAAACTCTAAGCGTGCAAAGCTTAATGTGAACACAAGTTGAATATTGCAGCTATTTGTGAATGAATTGTTCTTGTAAGGAATTATTTATCATGTCTCTAAGAAATGGGCCCCATATATGATTTCTAAACTGATTAAATGATGCTCCCATTATGCTTTGTTTAAAGTTTGCAAAGGAAAACCTTTTTTGAATTAGGTGTCAAAGAGGAGGTCAACTGAGTTTATTCTGCATATGTGCTATGCTGGTCCTGATCAATGTAAACAATACCCAAATTTTACATTGTTTCAACAGCTTCTGAATGGAAACTGCAAAGAAGTGTTCATATTAGTTACTTCCCAAGTAGCAGGCATTTATTGCAGGCGGGAAGAAACCCCTGCCCAAATGGCTATGACAAAATTGTTTTTGCCCAGATGGACGTTTTGTAATTAGCACCTTCACCCATTATCCAGTCGTAGTCGAGATTTATATTTAGCATCACACAATTACTTCCATTAACAAGATTGACCAATGGCAAGCTTTTCCGAGTTTCTTTCGGTCAAGAACAAATTTGTCATAGCCATTTAGGCAGGCGTTTCCTCAAACAACACCCTTTCTTCGCCCTCACGCACTACTTTCCATGGGAAGGTGGCTATGGTTAGTTATTTTTTTTGGGGGGGAGGGGTTGCCATTTTCTAAAATTACAATTATAAAAAATTGTCTGGAGATATTGCAGGGACTTGGGCAACCTCGTACCCAGGGCTAGTCACAAATTGAAAAATCGGGCGGGCAGGCCCTGGGTACGAGGTTGGGACTTGGGAGGGTTTTTAAAGATGCTGTACGGTCCGATCTCCACATGTGCACAAAGGAGCCCCATTGAGAAGCTTGTATGTCCTAATTATTCAAGGAAAACATAACTTGTTAGTATTTGAATCATGTTTAAATAGAACGATCCATGCATTCTTTAAAACTTTTGACTTACTTGCAATGAAATGTCATGAAATATAATGGTCAAGTTTAAATCACCATAGCCTCCCCCCCCCCCCTCCCATGATGATGATGATGATAAACTTTATTTAAAAATCACACGCTAGCCTTGTCAACTTTCGCTGATTTCCACAAGGGGCGTGTCAATTACATTATAAATAGTAGCAAACATTAAAAATGAACATATTTACAATAGTCAACCCAATATTACACCATAATAATTATATTTACATTATATTATGAGAAATTGTGAGCACTAATTCGACTTTTAAAAATTGGCAAGGTAGCCGAATCACACAAATCTTCAGGTAAGGAATTCCACAATTTCGCCCCATCGTAAGAAAAACTTTTCTTAATATTTTCAGCCCTGGGAAAAGGGATTTGCAGTGATGTAGAGGAACCCCTTAGCTCGTAATCTGTGACATCGCTTTTACGCATAAAAAGATTAACAAGTGCATTTGGGGACAAATCATTTAAAACTTTGTACATTTGTACTGCTTTAGACTTAGCTCGTTGAGACTCAAGAGTTTCCCACCCTAAGGCAGTAATTGCTTCTAATCTAGGGGTATCATTTGTCATACCCATTACTATTCTTGCCACTCTATTCTGCAGTTTTTGAAGTCGAGTTGAAAGGCCAATGCCCAAGGTATCCCATAGCTCACTGCAATAATCGAAATGAGGGCGAACTAAAGCATTGTAGATAGAGATCAAGGTTTCCCTATCGACAAAGTCACATATTCTTCTTAAAGCTCCTACACCGGAAGTAACCTTGGCCACGCTTTCAACATGCTTGTTCCAAGACAATTTTTCATCAATTTGAACCCCAAGTAATCTACTATGATCAACTTGCTTAATTTTGTCTTGATCTATTTTTATATTTGGTTGATTAGTAAGGTTCTTTAATCTATGATTTGGACCAATAAGTATAAATTCGGTTTTTGAAGCATTGAGACTCAGTTTGTTGGCTAAAAGCCAGGTGTGTACACTAAGGAGATCATTATTCATGGCCAACTCAACTTCCTCTATTGAGTCACCAGCTACCGTAAGATTGGTGTCATCGGCAAATAGCCGAGGGGCAGCTTCATGAAGACATTCTGGAAGATCATATATATATAAGAGGAAGAGAAGTGGACCAAGGATGGATCCCTGTGGAATACCGCATGTCACATGCCGCTCGGATGACATTACATCTCCCAGTTGGCATTTCTGTTTGCGATCAGACAAGTATGATTGTATCATGGTTAAGGCACTACCATTGATACCGTATAGCTCAAGTTTTCGCACCAAAATATCATGATTTACAGTATCAAAGGCCTTTTTTACATCCAATAATACAACCAAATTAAACATTTTGCGGTCCATATTAACGTACCAACTGTTTGTGCAATCCAAAAGAGCCGAAGCAGTTGAATGAGATTTGCGGAAACCAAATTGGTGTTCAGAAAGGATCGAATTGTCGTTAAGGTATTCATAGATCTGATCATACATAATTCTTTCCATAACTTTACTTATTGCAGGTAAGATTGAGATTGGCCTATAGTTTTCTGGGAGATCTCGTGGACCCTTTTTATGAAGTGATAGAAGTCTAGCAGCTTTCCATTCATATGGAAAACAGCTTGTTATGATAGCATGATTAAAGATGTGTGTGAGTGATAAGGCAATAGTAGGGGCTGCAGTTTTTAAAATCTTTCCAGATATTTTATCAAGACCAGTTGCTTTCGAATTGGATAAACGTAGTTACTAAAACATGGAACGACCCACTACGACCCCACAACGTTGTGGATCGTTGTGGGTTGTTCCATGTCTGAGTAACTACGATTGGATAAACCATTTAGAAGCTTGACTACTTTAGTATGTGAAACTAACTTAAAGCGTGTCATTTTTTATGTAGCTGGTTTGACGAAACGATCAAACGTAATGTCAGTATCATCAATAGAACTAGCTAAGTTAGGGCCAATGTCAGTAAAATATATATTTATAAAAGTATTGGCAATTTCTTCAGGTGAGGTAATTTTTGTATCATTAAACTTTAATTCATTAACAACGGTATTACCTGGAGAACGACCGAGTAAGTTTATTATTGATTTCTTCCAAGCCTCTTTCGGATTATTATTTTGATTTGATATTTTAGTGCGAAAATAATCTGTTTTAGCTTGTCGTAGGGCAATATTGACCTTATTCCTAGTTGATTTGTACTTATCCCAAGCAGCACGGGAACCAGTCACCATTGCCTCATGCTTTAATTTATCTCTTTCAAAGATGATTTTTTTAATTTCCCCAGTCAGCCATGGAACGCCAGATTTTCTTTTTTTAATACGCTGAACAGGGGCATGCTTATCCAAGACTTCCAAAAATAACTTTTTCCAAAGGGCCCACATGGAATCAGTATATGATTCCAGAACAATTTGCTCCCATGGCTGAGCTAGAAGATCCTGTCTAAAAGAGTTATGGTTAAACCTTTTCATGTTTCTGACCTCAACATTCCTGGTCATATTGCGTGTAGACACAATGGGATTGATTTTTCTTATACCATAAATTAAGCTGTGATCACTAATTCCCATATGAATTATGCCAGTCGAATTAATTTTCTCTAGCATAGATGTTATATAGTGATCTATAAGTGTACAAGAAATATTTGTTATTCGTGTCGCCTCAGTAATAAGTTGAGATAACTGGTATATTTTTAATATAGCTTTCAAGGTTTTAGTTGGTTGATCAGAAACAGTATTAAGCAAATTACAATTTAAATCCCCTAAGATATGCAGTTCTTTGTTTTCGTCATCAATCGATTTGATCATCTTTTCAAAATCAACAAAGAACTCAGAAGTGGAATCTGGTGGGCGATAAACAGATACAACAATAAAACTTTTACTATTTGGTTTGCAAATCTCCAAACAGACCGCTTCGATACTCTCCGGAACCAGATAATTTCGAATTTTATAGTTAATAGAAGTATGGAGATATATACATACACCACCCCCTCGGCGAGATCGATCTTTCCTGACTATATCGTAGCCACTGATATTTACTAAGCCATCCGTATTGTCTAATCTGGTTTCATTTAAAGCAAATAAATCTAAATTTGAAAAGAGTTTATATATGCGTAATTCCTCAACATGTTTAGGTATTAAGCTGGCTATATTAAGTAAAGCCATCTTAAACCCCCTAGAATTTGCACAATTAGGAAATGGGTTGGATGTAGAATTTTGAGAATTAGCACTCACATTTTCACACAGTCAACTTCTAAGTAATAATTTAAAATTGTTTTGTAATAGCAAACTACCAGAGGGATTTAAGTGTAAACCTCTGGAATTCAGATGAGAGTCCTTTTATATTGGAGTTCTCTATAAATACCCAACCATTTTCACAACATGAGGATTTAATCAAGGAATTTGTTTGTCTTACCCTGTCTGCAATGCCATTGACATCTTTTCTAGTAAGAATTCCAGAAACAATGACCTTGATATCAGGACACTGCTGGTAGATTGTCTGTACCAAATTGGATATTTTATCAGCAACAACTTTTAAGTCTGTGCTACGTAGGTCATTAGTTCCTATATGCAGTATTAGTTTCTCTGGTTTTTTTCTCGCAGTATTGGCTTGATAAAGTCCTTCATGTCATCAACCGTCGCCCCGAGAATGACTTAACTGTAACGCGCTCGGACGCGTTGGACAATTCCCAGCCTTTAACATACTTGATAATCAAATCGCCGACGATTACGGTATTACGCTTAGCTTTTGTACTGCGAACCGGGGTAGCACTTGGTTCAGATGACGCTTGACTTTGCTTTGCACTTGCGGAATTATCTGGGACATTGCTGGGTGAGGCAATTTTCCTTGTTTTCTTTGATGATGCTATTGGCTTTTTAGTAGCGCTTTTATTTGTGTTGACTTTTTCCTGTTGCATGGTAGGTTCATCATGGGTTAGGATTGGCTCTTCATTCTTGGCAGACGCTGCTAGATCGCTGTCGCTAAGGATTTCATATCTGTTAACAGAACTACAGTTTATAACATTTCGGTTAATAGGCGGCTTTACGACAGGCATATAAGTGGTGGAGTTATGTGATGATTTTAATTGAATCTGATTTGGCTTGTGATTATTCACAATATTCCACGGCTTTTCTGTGGTATTTGACTTTATGCTAGACTGATTATAGTCATTTTGTATGAGCTGTAAAGCTGTTAGTAAACTTGATTTCTCGTTTTCAAGATTCTTGTTAGATATGCTCAGCTCCGTTATGGTATATGTCATACTAGTATTATGCTTTCTGAGTTCATCATTGGCTTTGCATAGATCAACTTTCTCTTTCTTAAGCTCTTCAATAACGTTTTCTAACACCGCGATTGAGTATGGCCTATTCTCTTTGATGCTGTTTAATTTGTATGCGAGATCTGTTAATTTGGTTGTAACATTATCGGCAAATTTCTCAAGCTTAGATTTCAATAGTCTAATTTCAGAGGCACCATTGTTGCTTTTGTCTATGCTTCCTGAGGGACTATGTGATTTTTTCGCCGTATGCAAAATCGGTAATCCTCTATGCAAATTTTCATTTGTTGGCTCCGAGCTAGCTTTTGTACTTTCGAGATTAGAAATGGCCTCCTCGTGTTCCCAATGACAATTTCTCAATTCTTTCGCAGCCTCTCCCCTATCAATCGGTTTGAGAACCCTCGCTGGTGTCGACACAGCTAGGCAAAACTGCTCATTAAAGATGTTATTACTCGTCACGTCGACATCGTTGGCCAATAGATTTCCATTGACTTTTCCAGCTCGGCTTCGACAGGATCGGCAGTTTCTGCGGTGCCCTTGCTCGCCGTTAGGAATGAGTACACTCGTTTCGTGAGGTCGTTGCCTTTTTCTCCTTTAAAATATATATTCTCACTTGTTTTATGCCACCTAACTGATAGCAATTCACTGTCGAAATTCCATGTTCCGCCGCCGGGTGATCGGCAACTTGTACTTTCGGCTGTATTTTCGTTAATTTCTGTAGCCACAAATGCTTTAAGGCCTTCTAGCGTTCCTGTCCATTTAATTTTATTCTTCTTTAGGCAAAAATTGCCATACAAGGCGTTTAAAGTGGTTGTAGAATTCATATTGATCAGGGCAGTAAAATACACGTCCGACCACCACAAGCAAGCCTACCATCCCACTATAAAATCAGTTACATCAACCCTCCTTAAACATTATTGATTTATAATCATATTGCCCATCATATTTCAAAAGCTCGTAGTGCAAATGAGGTTAATAGCAAAATTTCGAATGAGAGTTGTAATAGATTACTATCGCTCAAGGTTTGGGATGCGTATGTACATTTGAAATAGCATTAATAGCCGCATAATATAACAGGCTCCATAATATAAATATACAATTGTATTTAAATAACAATGGCCTACATAATGACTATACATGAATATTATTTAATACTGTGTTCTCACTGTTACGACAATACATGTTGATTGTTGGAATCGATCAAGGGAATATTGATACATTTCAAATTTATGCATTTCTTTCGCCTCAATATCCTAATAGTTTACCCAATCATTGGCATATATAAAGTGCTAATTATTAAACGAACAACTCACCATCACTGCACAAGTCTGTCATGTTTCACTGGAATCATCGATGTACAAACGAACGAAGAAACCAGACAGCACACCGCCTTTTTATAAAAATATCGATCTTTTGATGTTTCGAACACTACTGAGTATTGAGAACCGAACAAATGCAAAATATGGCGCCAATTCATCATTGCGCCAATTGGCAAAGCCGTTTCTGAAAAATGACGTCATAGAACATTATTGTCGCGTCCCTGCGCAGCCATTGTAGCAACCCTGGGCCGGGAACAGATGACATACAAGCCAATCACGTTCCCCGAGCCTGCGATCCTCGGGAAGGAATGCGAGGCTCTGGGATAATCCGTTGCCGGAAGCCAGGAATCCTGGCTAAGATAAGCTAAGATTGAACTGCGCATTCCATGTCAACGTACTCCCAATCAGATTCCTCCCATGAAACGGATTATCCCAGAGCCTCGCGTTCCTTCCCGAGGATCGCAGGCTCGGGGAACGAGATTGCATACAAGTTTAAACCATTGAGTGGTAGCACTCTCCCCATGACGAATAGTCTGGCATTGGAAAGAGTAAAATCCTCTTCCTAATCATGATAAATGATCTCCTCGCCGATTGGAAAGACCGATGGAAATACGTTGACGACACCACCACTACCGAAACCATTGGCCCAGATTGTAACAGCAACCTTCAAGAACTGGTTAATTACATCAATAATTGGACTACGAGTAATAATATGAAACTAAACATCGGAAAATGCAAAGAACTGGTTATTGATTTTGCAAAAAAGAAGCATTGCTTTCCCCCCTTTAACAGTCGATAAAGTTAATATTGAACGAGAGAAATTTGCCCGTATCCTTGGCCTCACAGTTCAAGATAACATGAAGTGGAATGAACATATAAACAACATAGTTAAAAAAGCTAGCAAGAGGCTCTATATGCTAAGACTGCTAAAAAGGTCCAACGCGTGTATTGACACGTTAATTACTGTATATACTACCATTATTAGGCCTGTTTTAGAGTACGCATGCCAGGTCTGGCATTACAATATCCAACAATATTTATGTGACGATATTGAAAAAATTCAAAAACGTTCGTTGAGAATCATCCTCCCATCGCAAAAGTACGACGAAGCGCTGATCACGACTAACATCACGTCACTGAGAGATCGCCGAGAAAAGTTATGCGAACATTTCTTTGAGAAGAATATTGACAATGAAAATCTCAAAGATCTTTTACCACAAACAGTTTTATCTGGATATGATCTAAGACCGATATGTAAATATCATAATTATGTTTGCAGAACCGAACGTTTTAAGAATTCGTTTTTACCTCAAAGTATATTAAAGATTAACAGTAAATAAGTTTTTAGAAATGTAAATAATCTTAAATGTGTAATTATTATGTAATTTTAACTTATCCTCTTAATTTATATAATACTGGTGTAATTTAACCTTTTTGGGTTACAAAGTCAATAGTCATTAAATCAATTCAATTCAATATTTGCCCGATTCGGCGATAAAAAGCAAACAAGACGGCAAAATATGGCTGAAATCGTGTTTTCGGGGGGGGGG